>PNEQ01046650.1:0-24372 GCA_003012365.1 Medauroidea extradentata | reverse complement strand
AGGGTCTCAGTGGTCTCAATATATATATATATATATATATATATATATATATATATATATATATATATATATATATATATATATATATATGTATGTGTGTGTGTGTGTGTGTGTGTGTGTGTATGTGTGTGTTGTGCATTTAAAATCAGAACTAAAACCGTAAGGACTGTTTTTTTACGTTATCTTAAAAATTATAGCCGAAAAATGTGAATGGACTTAGTAAAAAAGTTTTTTGATTAGATATTACAGGTCACACAATTTGTTCAAATATCATATTTAATTTACGTGAAAGTATACTAGATAGAAGAGAAAATTATTGAACATAGAAACATTACACGAAAGTATAAATACAATAAGTGAGACCAATAAGCGAGAGTTGAATATATGCGTATTATTGTTGCATGCAATAAAAACGTTAAAAGAGCTCTTGAAGAAAAATTATACGTTCAAAGCTTTCTTTTTTAAGTGTTTCTTCTTAATATAGAACGCTTTTGTCAGGCTCACATTTATACGAATGACATTACAGTTAGTATTCTTAAGCAAATATTATTATGAATATTACATAGGTCTAACTATCAACACAAATACGAGAAATATTAGGATAAATAAAGCGTGTAATATATATTTAAATACATAATAATGTTAGCGTCTGTCTCTTATGGTAAAAAATAATATTTTGCTCCAGTGATTGCTTAACAGTAACTTAGTAATAAGTGCACTTATTAATAGTACATCTTATTTTATATTAATTATATTATGATATAAAATTAATTATGTTATATTAAAATTACTGGGGGCATGAATTTTGTCGCCGGACAGTTAGTATTATTGCGACTTTCTTTATAGACATCATAGTCGTCGTTAACAATACCGTTCTAAACTTAGTTGTACTAAATTTAATACGAACATCACAGCGAATTTTTAACCAGCATTTTCGCATAAAGTACTGCTGGACGATGCCGCTGGTCGGTGGTTTTTCTCAGAGATCTCCTGTTTCTTCCGGCTTTGCTTCATACTCACGGCCTGTTACACTTCACCAGTGCTAAATCCCAAGAAGTTAAGTGCTGACCACTTAACCAACATCACTGTAGAATATTCTGTCGCCTATTTTATGTTCTAGTTAAATAAATATTACGTTTTGAAAGACTGTAATATATATATATATTTACAGCCACAACAAGCAGCTCACGCTAGCAGTCCTACAATATCCATGTATTTTAAGTACACATGATACTACAATACACTGCGCGAAAAGCTAAAATATTCTACGCATGTAGGCGGTGCAAGGCACAAAAAATTTTCGCTTTCTCTGGCGTGGCAAACAAATTCGTATTACATGTAATCTGGGGTGGGGATTTTGGAACATGTTGAGTATTGAGTTTTGTTATAGAGCCGACGAAAAGGATTTGTTTTTAAACCGGAGCGTCCATGTCCACACTCGTTCGATTTGTCGAGGTTCGGGTATGTGGAACACAGTTGGCAACTCGTTCTCGTACTGGGATGACATGAAAAACAACGCTCGTAAATAAATCCTCTTTTGTCTGTGTAAGTGAAATGTTTGTTTTCTGGGAGGTCATCGTACTCTGGAAGAACAATGAGATCTCTCTATGCTTGCCGACAGTGACATACTTGACGGAATGTTGACGATAGCACATTAGTGAACGGTCTTTCCTATACCAAAAGCTTTACCTTGTCTGTGACTTATTTATATTAACATTTTTTGTAAGCAAACATAGTTCCTCACATACTTCCTACGTCCATTTGAAAGAACTCTTAAACTGTCTCAAAAATGGTTATTGATTAGCTAGCATAGGTATGCATGTGAGTTAATCTTACCGACTTTAGAAGAAAATCAATTTATGTAATACATAATACCTCATACATTTATGAAGCATTATTTTGGAGTTCTGCTATAAAAACCCCAACTACCCAATACCGTCTTTCCCATTTTTGCTACGCCATTTTATTGAAGTTAGCTTTATTATAATATCTTACAAATATTTATAACTCATCGCAATTTTCTATATATGTTAAGAAGTTTAAACTGCCTATTTAATGTTAATGCTTATCAAGGTTACAGAAGCGCAAGACACAAAGCAACAGTAAATAGGAAACTAATTTTTTTAACGTCTAATATCTCATAAATTTTAGAAGGATACTCTGTACGCCTGATGTTAAGAAACTCCAAATATTTAAGTCACATTTTTAATAACGTGCCTTAGCTCACACGTTAGCAAACGTGACTTTAATAATAAAAAAACACTGAAAAAAACTTATCCAGAATTAATTACACTGTAAAAATGATACGAATAATTGTTACGCAAAAACAAAACCTTCAAAGGTCTTAAAAACTATTAGCAGACTTCTAGTCAGAAACTTATTAAGATATTTAGGTTATAGTAACAGGATTGAAATTTGAGTAAACAACTGAGCGTACCACTGATTTTGAGCATTTAGAAGTTACCTGCCAATGAAAGAATTACGTCTGCCACTAAAACGCATTGTAGAAAATATTATGTCTTAAGTACACGTGAACCGGTTAAATATGTAAAGGAACATATTGTTGAAAGTTGGATAATCGCTTATGACATAACATTTTACCCTTATAGTGATGACGATTATTTGTGGCACCACAAGGACGCAAGCAGAAAAGTCTCGTGTTTTCCATACGTTTCACAATAAATTACACAAATATGAATTTTTTAATTAAAATACATTGCTTGAAAACAAAAATTTAAATCCGCATTACATTTATTAAATGCCAAGTAAATGCTAATGGATCCTTCAGAATTTTTATCAAAACTAGCATCAAACAAGGGTTATTGCGAGATAAAAATAAACTCTCTGAAACAGTTGATTTAGTTGCATCTAATATCGCGGTTTAGGATAAATGGAAAATTCTAAATATTATGTTTATAGAACGGTTACTTATATTTTATGGAAAGAACGTTCGGTATCGATATTGTTTTTGCTGGACGTGTAAACAGTATTACACCCATACGAACCAAGCTGGCAATCATTGTTCGCTTGCAGGTCTAGAAAGTAACTGTTTTGTTTGCTTGTTATTAATTTTTTTCCGCGAGTCTTTCAAACCTGCTTAGAATGCAACAAATTAACTAAATAGTTTTACCTGTATATTTTTGCAATTCGAAAAAGTTTCTAGCATAAATCTAAAGTTTCAAAAATGTTATAGCTGTTGCATTAACAGCGGTTTTTGAGTACACTAAATATTATTTTGTTTGTAAAGTTTCTAATTATTGTCTGAAATTGCACAAACAGTTGTTTCTTCAGTACTGTACTGTCTAATGTAATTACAACATTGGAAATTTACACTTGAAAGCCTTAAATGTCAGAAAATAGTTGACATGGCTATTGTAGCAAAATTACGGTTTCTAGGCGATTTACGTTGTTAAACTATATTTGTTAAAATTCTGATCGCTATTACTTGTCTTTTCGGTAATTTAAATACAAATAACATATTTTTTACATTTCCGATTGTATATATTTCAATGTAGATATTTATCTTATTATCATATTTTATTTTCGGACTTGTATTGTAAATCTAGTTTACCAGATCGTTTGATTTCTATGTCTAATCGTCTAACGCATACCTGTTAAATGTAAGAAATGTCATATTGTTCAGTACCATAGCTCAAAAATGCGATGTAAACAAGATCAATGTTGTGTATCCACATTCTGACCTTCTCTCGGGAAGGTAACGATTCAACAAGTTTGCAGAAGAAATCCTGAGATCGATAATATCACACATGCTAAATAACATCCTTCATTAAAAATACGGCGAGTCACAGTGTTGATATATCATAAACTAAATCAGCTTATCTTATTGTTACGAAGTCAGGTGATTACTTTCCCTGTCTCTTCAAGAACGAAGACACTAATGAAATAAAAGTATTTTCATGTTTCTCGACCAGGTCTTTCTAAGCCTAGCAGTACTGCATAATTCCTTAACATCCTGAAAGCTGCCATTGTGAATATTGTATGGTTTAAAGTATCCACTTGTTTTGTTGCCAAACAACGAGGAGTCGTATAATTCCTGACATACTGGAAAAGTGTGCTCCTAAGTTTTAAATCAAAACATCGCCAAGGATATTATTCGCTAGGCTTGACACTACCTTAATTTTTACCGTGTGTTAATGCATCCATTCGGCATACTTGAATTCGTCCGTCGGTGTGATAAACCGGGAATAAGTGTTCTTTTTAAGAGTTCGCAATTTTTAACATCAACAGTCCTGTGTAGATGGTGTTGTTCTCACCAATAATGGGGTGGTTGACTACGCCATCCTATATGCTTAGGTAATCGATGTATCGTCCCTAGTGCAACAATGTTTTGTAAGTAATCACTGTTTCAGCTGTGTACCATTTCTCTTTCGTTCTGTGATTATATCGAGAAATTTGCGAAAATTCCAGCTCCCTTTTACCAACAGTGACCGATGTTCAACATATGTATTATCTACGTGTCGAGGTTTCCTAATGGTGGCAACAATTTTAACAAGAACCCATAACACCGACTCACGACCGAGCAACAATGAATGAAGTTTCAGGTACGCTGCTAAAGGATATTCCACAAATTACTCTCTTTGTCTGACAGCCAAACAGTGATGATCATTTCTTGTCAGCAAGGTTAAATTTTATGTAACTAGGGGAATTTAAATATTAAAATCATCGTGATACTTATTTCAGTGAGTGATACGTAACTCTCAAAAACTTCGCGTTTGAATTTTGTGGTACTTTTATTTATACATAATGTTTCGAACAAAAGAGGACCAACACAACCAGGGTGTTCCTTATGAAAAAAAAAAAATTGAAAACATGTTGTGCACTTTTTACCTATACTTAACATTAAGGGAGTTATATGCATCAATGTATGAAATATTTTAAAATATCATTTCCCAAAATATGGGAAACTAATCGGCAGAAAAACCAACAATTTCCGCATTGCTTAATTATATTGGATTCTTCAATCCAATCCAACACCAAATGCTGCTTACTACATTCCACTCGTATGAAAAATATAGGGGTAGCTACCCTGAAATTGCATACAACTCATTTACTGTCAGGATTTTCGAACACTTGACAATGGATTCTTTAGTGCTGATACCGGTCTAACAAAAAAGTGGTCTTGTTGCAACCGTTTAAAACCCATCGTCTTTTTTTTTTTAAGTCACAAATGAAGCTGCAATGACAAGAGTCCCAGATACAAAAATTAATTATGGTATCGTGAGTTATGGACATGTTAAAGTAAAATATCTATAAATAATCTATAATGCAGTGCAAACAAATCACATGACGCAGTGTTGGGTATTCTCTATTATTTGTATCTTAGGTGCAAAATATAGACTTATAGTATCATTAAACGTCGACGAACAAACCAAAAGTAAGTGGGGTTTGGATGCAAACCCACGGCTGAAATGGAACAGTTTGAAACCCCTTTAAACAATAAAAACATAAAATGCCAAACAACTACAAATATTGTTTATATTCTAATAGTTGCAATCTTCTGTACAGGTCGAACAATAACCATCTTGAGAATTTATCGTACATGGTACCGTTTCCTAGGATTCAAAACATGTTTTCGTAAATTCCCTATTCGATATATAAGAAAAATTACAATTTCTAAAAAAGTTAATTTTAGGGCGAAAACATAATACTATAATTTTGTCTGCCACACAAAACAGGTCAAATGCATGCATTCAGGTTAACGTATTAATAATTCTATGGCACCTTTCATAATCAATGTGCCTTCCATTACACGTGATGTAACCACCACGTCCCTGGTACTGGTATATGAATCCTCTTCAATGTAGTTAAGTATTTGAACTTCCAACGTGGGGTGCCAACGAGCCACGGGATGCCCGGGATCAGCTGTATTCGCGTGTAATGTTCTTGTCTCAGCAAGTCGGCAAAACAACGAAGCAAGCGTTTTCTGCATTGACTAAGCTCCATCTGTAAATTCCAAACAACAGCTTTGCCAGTCTACCAACACCATCTTACAACCATTCATGAATATAATTTCCGCTATTTCACTATGGGAACTAGCAGGAACTGATTTAATTTGCACAGAAAATCCTTTTAATGTGCGTACTTACACTTTCACCATCATCATTGCCACAACTGACAACACTGACTTAAGGGCGTTCACGTGCAAATTTTCAGGACATAGTGTTAGTTTTATAAACGTAATTTGTGACTACGATTTCCACTTGTGAAACTTTTTTAGCTCTCTTAGTCTTCCCATAGCGGCATGTGAAAGTCAAAATTTGCGAGTTACGAGAACATGTTAATAACAAAAACCAACTTACTTACTCGAACGCCATAATTTACACTGAAATTAGATAGTACGAGCCATGTGAACCATAGAAAAAGTTCCATTGCATTTTTTTTTAAATGGCCACAAACGAAGAAAATTATAGGTATATATAGATTGCATTGTGTGGTTTAAAATCTTTTAGCATATGACCAATTCTAGGTATCTAAATTCAGTGTAAATTATTTCATTAGCGTAAGTCAGTTGGTGTTTGTTATTAGCATGTTCCCGTAACTAGAAAAAATTTCGACTTTGACACGCCGCTATGGGATGACTATGTGAGCTAACAAAATTTCACAAGTGGAAAATGTAGTAACAAGTAACGTCTGTAAAACTAACACTGTCATACAAACAAATAATTAATAAGTTTTTGCCACGTGAACGTCCTTAATACGCCATTATGGTAGAATAGTTCACTTGTTACACAGGACGTGTGGCGTACTTGAGCCACGGTAGCTGTGCACAGGGTAATTCAACAACGGGAGAAACGTGCGCTGTAGTGCCATCTGTAATCCAGGTGTCATAATTACCGTATGCATTCATAGACAGCTCGGTGTACATTGTGTTGGCTTTGTCAGGTGCTTTCACACGTTTACTACAATTGCAGTCGATGATTATCTTTGTAGCTATCCTGATGAGGGTTACACACTTGTCACGGCAGCACTGCAAAAGGCTTGTTTCACCAGTCTGAAAAATTAACCCTCTAGTTATAACGTTTCTCTAGTAAGACCTTAGCATCTACCTCTATGTTTAAATAGGTGAAGAACGTGAAAATCGTATTACTATTCCTTAAAATATGTTTTGTAAATTTATTTATACAGTAATAAAGACAATAATATTATAATTTTAAGAAACAAACGACTACTGCACGAAAGCTACTTGAGACCAGATATTCTCTCTAATGGAAGAACTTGAAAACTTCACCTAATTAAAATAATTCACACGTTCTTACTATTCAAGTTTTAACTCCCTGCTTAAAGCAAACCGTATACCTTTTGACTACCTTGTGATTTGTATACACCAAACACAAATTAAATTTCAATTTTTAATTTACTAAAAACAATGATTTACAAAAATAATATTTATTGTTAAGTTTCAGAAATAACAATTACTAGCAGTTGAAATGTGCATTCTGTTCGTGGAATACACAATATCATAAACATGTAATTATTTGGCCCTGTATTTGCCGGGCATATTTTAGATTCTCACGCAGCATACACTTCAGTATAGAGTCTGTGTTACCTGTCTTACATAAATAACTGTCTATCTGTCTCCGGCTTCGTTCGCGTGGTTTTCAATTTAGTGATTATCTAATTCAAGCAAACAATCAGTCAAAACTCGCCTAAAACTATCATGTTTATTAATTTGTATAAATGTGTAGTTCTATTCAAAATATGATTTTCAGAAATTAAGTTGATCCAAAACACAAAACAATACATAAAATATATGTTTCCAAGACTGAACAATTTTGGCACATATAATTTCTTAGGAGTGTACAATAATAATATTTAAAGTAATTATTTAATTTAAGTTATATTTACTAATACATTCCGCTCTAATTTAGAAATTATATGCTTCAAAATGTGTTACATTAACATTAGTATTTTATTTAATAAGTACTTTCTCTTTACTTTTTTCCATCTTACATTGATTTTGCCAGCCTTCTTTAAGCTATTTTTAAGGTCCGATGTCTCTAGCTCATTGATAAATTATATTAATGCCGGAAATTTTTTTTTTGTATTTTCACGTAATTTTATTATTTTTATTTTTCCTTCTAGTATTTGCACTGTCATCTAGTTCTGAGCTGTGCTTAAGGTTTAAGGTCTCTACTTTACTGAAAAATTAGTTAAAAACGATTGAAAAATGTGTACCAAACAAACATGCATAAGAAAGCGAGTAAAAAACACTTGAAATATACATTCCTCGTTGTTATCGAACAGACAACCGAACGGACAGACGAACGAGGTGAAATAAAACGTACTAAAATATTTTAAGTGTCGGGATTATGACATCTGTCCTCGGTATGCAACAGCCATATATATGCCAGATAAAATAATTATGTATTACATACAACTGATTTAGTTTTTGTATCTATAATCGTATTTGGGCTATCATTGCACTACGACGAATTTTTATAAAAAGGTTTGGTGAATTTGTTTATTACTTGCGTAAACTAAGCTCTCGGCGATATGTTTAACTTAACGCCAGTAGAGTGTGCTGTTATATCCAAAAGATAATATTCTTAGAACGCAAATTATAGTGAAAATTAATATATAACATTGTTTTCTCTGTCATAATAATCATTAAGGTAAGTAAGCTTACTACTTGCTGAAAAAAAAATTTCAAATTAAGTAATTAAATGTGTAACAATGTAATACAAAATCTTTCATAGCTCTAAGAGTATTAAATGCTGCAAATATATATCACATTCATCGCCAGTAATTCACATTATGCGTCTTGACATGGTCAAATGCATAAAACTAAACAGTAATCCAATATTTTATCCATTATTGAAAACATTCAATATGTCGACACGTGTTCTTGCTGTTATATTGTGCGCGCAAAATCTCGCGGTGAAGAGTTCTGGTACACTCTAGCGGCAACAAGCATAAGGCCGCAACTGGTCTGATATTGTTGATTTAACTGTTAATCATACAATTAGCATTAATTTAAATAACCTTATTAAGTCTTTTCGGACCTGTCCTATTTCCGTACCGCTAATTTTTCCATGTTTTACGCAATACTATTGTGGTACTACGATAAGTTACCAGCACGAAATAATCATGGCTATCTACAAAATATTTGCTTTACAGCAGTAGCATTGCCAACATAAAAAAATGGCTTGATAAATATGCTAGCTGTCACAGTAGGTGAACTCAAGATTTATAATTATGACATAAAATGTAATAAATTAGAGTATAGCGTTAAAATCATAGCTTCGTATTCAAATTCATGACGTAATATTCGGTCAAATTTCCCTGAGATCCAAGTACTATATCAAAGTTATTAGTAGGGGACATACATACAGACCAACATATATAAAGCCAGACACGCGACAAGCCAATTATTCATAGAGGAAAGAATTTTAAACTAAGCACTAATTCAATGAAAGAGCATGTTAAATGCGCGCCAAAAGTCTCTTTGAAGTGGCTAAAATAAAGTCAACTACCAGGAACAATTTTATATATTATGTTTATTAATTTCGAAGGGAAAAAAGCGTATGTAATGCAGAGCATACAAGAGGTAAACGGGCCTTTTAATACACACGTCTGCAGTGTTTTACTTAACACAAGAACATTGATTCAGCTTGTAAAGTAGATGTAATTTGTCCGTTCTAGGACAAGAACCAATTTTTTTATCAATTATTTTGTCATTTACATGGTGGAAATTTACCTCTCCTACACTAAATACATTTTCTAAATATTGTTAGTTAAAATATTTATTATAACATGAGGTATTATATTTGAATGTTTAAATTATCACAGTAAGAAATTTAATAAAGATCTATTAATTGAAATTTCCAGATAGATGCTTGATTCCCACTGAGTAAATGCCGTTATGAGTAAAACATAATTTTTAAAATTAAATAATGGAATTCAAATATCTGCATGCCAGTTTCCTAAATTAAAAAAAAAAAAAAAATTAGCCGAAAAAAGGGCTTTTGTACTAGAACCGACAAATTACAAGTTACATCTACTTTGTTTTCATTTGGCGAACGATATCTCATTCCACAACTATTGAACAGTCTCCGTCAGTCGGAAATGTTCAAATCTAATAAAATCATACCTTTTTATTTTTATGAAGCACTTTAGTTTTGTAACCGATACCATTGAGTACGGTTTCCTCCTTCGAAAAAAAAAATAGCCCTTGCAGTTTCTGTACAACAGTGCGTCAAAGCAATATTTTGTATGTCACGCCGCCATACAAATAGATAAAAAAAAATCAACTGAATTACTTAAACGAAGTAATTCACAGTGAAATAACATTTCACATGCTACGAAACCTGCTGTTAGAAATATTTACAGTGAACCACATTTAAATTTAAAAATTGTAGAATTTGCAACTTTTTTTCCTGAACGTTTAAGATTTTCTCTAATTCTAAACATTAAATTGTGTGTTTCTGTTTAATTTCGTATCTCAAGGAATGTTAGTTAAACGTGAATTATGTCATTTAAGTAAGTCAGTTGGTTTTTACTGATTGCAAAGCAGCGAATAATGCAAATTTTTGTTTGAAACACCAGTGTGAGAAAACTATGAGAACTAACGTTTTACCGGAAGAGGAAACTCTATACAGAAGTATCGTCTATAACGCTGTTTCATTTAATTTTAATTTATGTTTTTACCCAACTAAACACCGTTAAGGCTATGCTCCTTTGTTTCCACTTCATTCGTGATAATTATTTTTGCTCCTGAACACAAGTGGATATATATATATATATATATATATATATATATATATATATATATATATATATATATATATATACACACATACATACACATCAGTTAGGCGGGTTTGTTAAAAATGGTTGTCAAAGTATTGGCTAATTTTGTTAAGCCAGTAGATTCTATGACTTAAGTTAATATATATTTAAATAAAAATTATGTTTTTCAACGTATTATCGAAGCCGTATGGTTTCTTGTCTTAAAACATTAGCTATTACAACGAAAATACATTTTAAACAAAACTGCCAATCATATTCCTGATATCAGCTCTCGTTACAAAACAAATAGGAAAATAATACCATTATTGCAAAAAAGAGACATTGGCGCAATAACTTAAAGCTACGGGTTATTACTTAAGATATTTTTAAATTTAAAAATTATATTTTGGCTAAATATCGACTTAGTTAAGTTTTCTTATATTCAGCAATTAGACATTTTAGTAAAAACACAAGTTTTGCAAAAAAAATGAGGCTAGATAGTACAAAACAATTTCCAACATTAATTTGTAACGGTTTTACGATATCTCTTTCAGGAATTAAAAAATAAAACTTACTAAAATATCATAAATAGGAAGTCGTGGTCTTAAGCAAGCAAGGCGCTAGTTGAAACAGTTTACGGTTGTTGTCAGCGCCTCCAGCTAACGACAATGTGACCGCCCTGTGTTATCTCCGGCGCGGCGGCTAGCTAGCCTCGGAGGATTACCGAGCACATTGCGAAGTTAGGGCAGGCAGCGTGCAAGTCCTTATCTGGCTATCCCGCAGCTTAGCCAACTTTCCTAACCTTCTCTCTCTCAACCCCACGAGCCGTATATCAAAAATATTTCAGAATAATTACTCTTCCCCGCGGTCTGGAGGAAAGGACTCCAGTATTAATAAACATTTTCCTAAAATTACTACTAGGGACGACCTCGCTTCTCGTGCAAATATTACGTCCGTTTCCACAGAACTTGCTGTTACGAAACGGTTGTGATGTATTTGAATATACGTTTGAGATTAACATTTGACAACTCGCCTTCATTTGAAACTGGAAATAGGCATTTCATATCGTGTATGACAAGACAAAACCTTTCATCGTGAATTTCACTGTGTATAGATAATCAACATAGGCCTGAACCTTTTAATTATCACCAAAATGTAAGTAGGAGAAAAAAATTCCAACGGCTCCTGATTGAGTGAGTATGAGAGATTTTGGTCAGCCATTAACATCGAAGTCTTTAGCGCTGATGGGGGTGTGACGTGAGGTGTGTATGGAGCGGCGATGGAATGAAAGGGCGGGGGAAACGGGAGATCTCCGAGAAAACCCGCCGACCAACGGCATCGTCCAGCACGATTACCTCATGCGAAATTCTGGGGACCGACCCCGCCGGGAATCGAACTCGGATAGTCTTGGTGTGTGGGGAAATGTCTGACAATTTTTTTTTTATGTTAGGCTCCTTGGCGAGGTCTTAACATCGCCGAAGAGCCAAACATCCCCCTTTTACAACTTTATATCTAGAACAATTCCCCAGTTTTGACAGTTTTATAGATTTCGACAATTGAAATGACTCTAACGGAAAAACACTAATTTTACACCCAGCCTGACCTGAGTTTCGAACCCAGAACCCCTCGTACCAAAGTCGGCCGCTCAACCAACTGAGCTACGGAGGATCGGCACCATTCGGCCACCGCAGCCCCCAGCTCTTCATTGAAAATGAAATATGAACACATAATTTTTCTAGTGGCCAAAATAATTTACATTTTGTGTAATAAATATGCCTATAAGAATTAAGTACCTCGCAATAGTTAGCAACCTAGGTCATTAAGTATACACTTGTTTAGTGACATCATGGCAACACGAGTATTGAATTAATATTATGGGAACAGTGAAATTCAAATGCCAAAACCCAGGCAATTTTCGACTCAGACAGCGACACATGACCAACAACGATAGGGGTAAAGTGTATCTCACAATAACAGAAACAAATTAGGTAAAATATGTTAAGCCATGGAGTTGTGTTGTGATGCTTAATATATATCAAACTAACCATTTTTACGTACTGATATTTGAGTGCTAACTGACAGTTTATGTTGGCAGACAATATTAATACAAATTTTTCAAATCACAGATTTGTACTCTAATTTAAACACGGCGAAACAGAGAATGTTTACCAATTTTAGAGTAATGCATTTACTTTCATTACAATGTGAAAAATTATTACATGTGTAAGTACTTAAGACGTTTGTAAATACGTTGTTTTTTTTATATATGATGTAACCTATTCAGGAGTATGTGTCTTAAATAGAAACAGTTTTGATTGTTGACAGATAATTTTACAAATATAATGAACTACTACGTGCATTTATATATTTTTTGCTGTGACATAATGTTACACAGTCTCACGCATTCTATAACATAAATCCGTTCTTCTGTACGCTTTCAATGCCTTTCATTTTTATATTCAAGGTTACATAATGTTACATTTTCAAGTAAACAAAGTCAGTGGTTACATAAGCAAATTTTAAGACTATTTTTGGTTTGTATAACTGGAGTTTACTGAATGTGACTGAATAATTTAACCATATAAATCCCAGCCGTTAAAAATTACACAGAGTGTGCAAACTGATAGCCAAGTTTGTGGGAACTATAAAGGCCTCACATTAATTAACAAGTACTGTTATCAAGAGCAAAACAATATCACCTTAATATTACAATCACTACTATCAAGAAAACAATTAACATACATGCAATAATTTGGCAATTCCAAACATAGAAATGTCCAAATTTCGCACGAATTATAATTTTATTGAATATATTGTACCACTTTGAAAATAATAAACATAAGATATTTCCAAGTTAAATTATATAGCCGTTGTGTGTGAGTGTTCGTGTAGGTACGTTTGTTTGTGTGTATGTACATTAATATAAATGTGTGTATACATGTTACACACATACAGAATTATTTACGTGTACGTATATATGTGTATACGTATGAATAACTATACGTGAGTGTGTGATGTAATATTTCCATCTTAAATCAATCCTTGTAGCGAAACAAACTTTTAGTTTGCTGACATGTTAAACCATCAGATCAGGCGACACGGTCGGTAAAAATGTTTATTTTAACCAACCTTCCCAAGATCACGGACACCGACATCAAGGTGTGTTGACAAAAATGTGGGTGGTCTGAACCGTCAGTCTTTTTTTCTTGCCACGATTGTTACTGATGAATTACAAATGACCTGAACATTTTGCACATGGTATATTATCAATCCCGTAAAATGTGGCTGGTGGATTTCAATAAATGCATCAATGGTCATGTATGTAAGTTAATCAGAATTCATTAGACACATGTAATATTATTGCGTTTTTCAATGTCGACTATCTTTTAAGGTTACTGCCACCTCTTTATGCTGTTTTAGTTTAAATAATTTGTTTTTAATTCTTAAAAGGGAGTAGCAAACTTGAAACTATCACAAATATTTGTTGAAACAGTTTCTTTATATTTTCCTTAATTTTTTTTTTCAAAACGAAAATGGTATATTTTTGGCTAATAATTAAAATTAATAAAACAATTGCATCCATTGTTCTGAAATACTATAAGGGACCGCGTTGGTTGATGGTTTATACCTCAAGCCTCCCACATTAGGGATGCGGATTCGATTCCCGGTGAATCCGGTTCCTGATTTTGTAACCGGGCCATCCTTCACCCCGGTTTTTTCCCACGCTGATTGTGACACTGTCAGAAGGCGGGAAACACGCAATGGTTGTTTGATATAGACAAAATTATAAACTTATTTGCTTTGGATTAATGAGCTGCAATTTTCATTAAATATGTAAATTGGTTACATTATAACTGATCTACCTAATTTGGAATAAAAAAAATATGTGCCATAAAAGCGTCAATATGATCATTGTTCCTTAACAGGAAGCTTCAGGACGTACACGTAATTTGTTTAACTTTAAATTATACATTAAGTTATCACACGGTGAAGTAGGCTACTTAAAATGACTATTCGATTAATTATAAGTTAATATAACAATAACTTGCAAACAGACACATACTTCTTGTAACATTTAATCGTAAATTAGTTCTCTTCATATGTCGCCAAGGAAAAGTGTATTTTATTTTGACATATCTTCGTTGCCTCTTTGATCATACTAAAACACTGTTGAAGATCCATCCCAATCTATCTTCTTCGGTCTAACCCAGCTCATACGATTTAACATCCTGCTGTCCACGAGCTCGTCATTTGCTCGCTCCACAGGCAGTTGATAACCTGTCACATTCAAATTCCCCATCATTGCTCTCTCGTGGAAACACTCAGCACATGTTTAGTCCAGTAAACGGTTTTGAACCTTTCTGTTTGCGTGTTGTTTGTGGACCTCTAAAAATATATTGTCACTCTCGTCTCAATCAATAAATAAAGCGTTGGTGGGACTATTATTATTGTAAAAATAACAAATTACTCCATAAATTAACTACCGAATAATAAGTCCAACAATTGCTTTGACTATTACCAAACTATTTTCTAAATTGCGAAAACTGTTTACGTAAATTCACATAAATTTAAATACGTTACGTTTATTTCACTACGAGAAGATACCACAGATTAATCATAAATTTTATTCCATTAACGAATTTACAAACGGAAATAAAAACTGCATGAGTTTAAAAAATACATTATTATGTAATGTTATATTCCTGTAAATTATTATTTTTTTCAACCAAAGTTATTCATTTACATGCAACTAATTTAAAATGCGTATTTCAGGGCACTTAAAACATTTGACATAGACATAATCGTAATAATAAAATTCCGCATATTTTATTTGATAAGCAGCGTTGATCGTAAATTGTAGCAGATCACTATTTACACTTCCAGTACATTAATTTATATTTTATGGCTGTATTACAAGTCTAAAAGCTCTTTCAATAAAATTAAATTAAACGCACACATTCAAACGGTTACTTAAAATATATATTTTTCGTCTATAATTTGGTACTAAAAACTTAGATGTTCTACTGTGAGCATTAAACTAAATTCAGTTTTTATTTATTGTCCTCATTACTAATTTTCCGACACTTACAAAGGTTTCTAGCAAATTATTTGTGTAACAGATTCCTTTCCGAAGCACACTTCGACTTAGGACAAGATAACAAGAACTCTACTGCTACACGAAACGTGTACAAGCAATATGGGTGAAAAATAATGAGCCTGTGTTTTAAGCTAGTATTATAAATGTATGTCATTTGATTAAGGATATTCCGTTGTTGTTGCTGTGTAGGTCCTACGGAGTTTGAAATAAACGTTTGGTTCTATATTAAAATAATGGCAAATCTTTTATAATAACTTAAATTAAGTCCAATGATTTGTTTGTGTTTAAAAATTAAATAACCATTGATATGGATTTCGGTTTAAAAAATGTGATCCAGACAAACTAGGTTTCCGTTTTTATATTTATTTTGAATTTACTATCAAATAAAACATCTTTGGATCCAGCTTGCCTTAAAAAAGTACATGAGTCTCCAAGCCACAAAAATTTGTCCCGCGCGGTAGTTTAGTAGATTAATTTTTTTTCTTTCAAAGTTGTTCTAAAAATATATCCCACATTTGAACTTTTATATGGAAAATAACTTATGCTTGGTGAGAAAACCTGAATGCGAAGCATCCCTTATAACCACGTATAAAAATATAAAGTAAGAAAAATAGTTGAAAGTTTAGATTAATTTTTAACAAAAAAAATTTTTTTTAAATTTCTCTGGAATAAATAAACAAAAAAAAATAAGTAGATTCATCCTGTAGTAATCAGACATTTGATTCAGAAAACACAAACTGCATTTTGTATGCACTGATCAAAGCAAACATTTATAAATACGTGCCCTGTTATTTCAGTGGTAACGTATTATTTGTAAAATATATAAACCTACAGTATGTTTAACTTTTTACTAATTTATTTAATGTTTCAAGTCTTATGAGCAGTGCTCGTATTTTTTCAGTACTATACTCTAGTGTTTTATAGATGACGAGCTACACAATTTATATTGTTGTTCACACAATTTAGAAATGTATACCTGATAAAAAACGAAGACGGAAATATATATAGTCGTATTTTCAGGACCATACACTGTTGTATTGACATCATGAGATCTTGGAAAATATACAACATTACTACTGAAATTGTGCTTTACACATTTTTTGGTTGTACAAAAATTTACATGAATGTATTCATTGCTGTAAGCAATCATGACGCGAGTTATTTTTGCAAAAATATATTACACAGTCATATTTGTATGTACATGTCCATACAAAAGTGGTTAATAGTGTAAAACTGTCATAGTAATTTATTTTACATGTTTTCATGCAATATGTGGAACTAAATTACTATTTTATTTTATTTTGCAACTCTCCACATACATTATAAGAAATTGTATGTTCTTATTTTGCAAATATTACTTTTTTCCTTTCTTTAAAAAGCAAGTTTTGAGATTCAGCATTAAGTGTGCTTTTTTTATATCTTACCGACTGAAAAGAGGTTGAGCGCATACAATTAATGCCAACAATGAAGACCTCGGGAGTAAATAATGATAACCCTCATTTCTGTAGTTTTCAGCTAAGGTGTAATCAAGTATGAAAAATCTGGACCAAAGGATTTCATAAGTTTATCGTTAACTGTGGGGTTTAAAATAAACTACCAACGTATTTTGTAAATAAGTATTTCTTTGAATTTACTGATATGAATATTTTACATCGGCGTTGTTACAATGTGGGTTATAATTATTTACTCCCGATGTCTTCAATTGTAAATTTCTACAGTTTTCTATTTTGCTTAAATTTAGTACTGCTGTGCACCAACTAGTTCATGATAGCATTATAGTACCTCTGAATAAAATAATGTTTGTGCTTTGGTAAATTACTGACACTTAGGTTTTGTGGAAAGACCTGACAGTATTCGTAGTACCCTATTTTGTAGTAGCTACTTCAAGAGGTGGTAGCGTTTGCTTGGTAGCCCATTCCCAGACGGCAGATATGTGTGGTAACTTGAGTGGCTCAACAAAATTAATATGTTTCTTAAATCTTAAATTGCACGTTTTTGTGTACAGGCATATGATTTATTTCAACTGTGGGGGATATTTTCATTCTAACAAAACCTTAGTGTGTCTGAAAGAACAACGTTTCGTTAAGGGCGTTGGACCCGTAAAATTTAATTATTTTTTTTATATTTATGCCAAACACCGTTCAACTTTTGTACATCAGATAACACGTCATTTCTCCTAGTAAAAAAAATACGCCCAATAGTGTTTGCAAAATCACTGATCAAAGTCACGAAATAGCCATTACGGTGAAGCCAAAATCAAAAAAGTAATTAACTAATGAATTCAAAACTACGGGAACTGAAAGTCAGTGTATCAATGCATTTCATTACATGTTTGACAAAAGTTAGTTTTGAATATTTCAGTAGTAGCCAAAAGTCAATGTTGTGCAAAAGTTTACTCATTTTCATCAATTTTTCAAAAATACAAAAAAATACATCGCTTTGTGTTTACAAAAATGTCTTGAAGTAGTTCACATCATTAAGTATCGATATGAATTATCTTGTTTCTGCAAGTTAATTATTTTTTATTATTTTGGCTACACCGCAGCTGCCATTTTGTGACTTTGATAGGTGATTATGCTAAAACTATGGACCCTAATTTTTTTTTATTCGGGGAAATGACATGTTAACTGTTGTGTAAAAGTTTGACAGTGTTTGGCTCAAATGTAAAATTTTGAATTTTTACGTGTCCAACGTCGTTAACAAGAAGGCACAGCCATTTAAAACAATTTGCATTGGTTTCCTAAGGTTTACAATTCAGATACTTTTATTTAATCAGCACGTAAGATGGTTTATGAAATATAATTTGTTTAATCTACGTGAATAGTAAGGAAATTAAGATCGTGTTACATTTGATTAATTATTTAAACCATGGTCTTCACTTTACAAAATAAAATTGTATCTGCTTTAAACAGTTTAATTTTCCTTCGAGTTTATGTTTATTAGTCACCTAAATAAATTAGGAATAATATAGGTCCTACTACTAAGCCTTGTAGATCACCAGTAGCAATAGGCGTAGTGCGGAGCTCAGGAGAAGGCAAGGCAAAACGGCAGGGTGGTGGTAGGGGCCTCATAGCGCTCCGCTTGTCCCCGCCACTAGCCGCATGCCTGAGCCTTGTCTTCTCCTGAGCTCCGCACTATAGCAATGCGTCCTATTCAGATTTAATTTTGACAAATATATATCTGTCTTTTAAATAACTTTTGAACACTGATAATGCTACTACTTCGATTGCAACTACGGATGATTTGTTAAGAAGGATAGAGTTACTGATAGTGTTAAATGTCTTTGCAATGGCAGTTAAATATCCGGAAGTAGTAACATTTTCATCAACAGCATTTTGCTGTGGTAGTATACAGTCAGCCACTGTACTTACATTATCTGACTTATTTCTGAAACAGTATTGTGATTTGCATTAAAAAATTATATTTTTAATATGCTATACCTGCTTAATTTTATCAGCTTTTTAAATTTTACTTCTTTGTAGCTGTAAGAATACAGATGTGACTATAACTCCTTGGTAGTGTGGTGTTACAAATTTAATAAAATTATACCACCCAGCCTTCTTTGCAGGAGTCTGGAATAGTAACAGTTGTTTAGAGGTACATTTCTTTAACATGCAATAGCACTGTCCAGACTAAATGTACGTACGATATTTTACGACTCTAGGATAGATTATACTTTTTTGAATTACCCCCTGATTTTAGACAATAAGTATGTTTCATAAGTTTCCTTAAATGAGAAATGTAGAAGAAAAATTATTAGGCTATATTACTAACTGTGTAAATCTTGACATCATACCAACAAACAATGTTAATAATAAAAATCTCTTCGAGTGGACGAACGTGCAGTTCTAAAGCATGTTGATTACGATAAACTAAACAGAGAGAAGAATTTTACACTAATTTTAACCAGTGGTATAGAATGTTATTTAAATAAATAGAAAACGGTGCACTGACCTATAACTTTGTATAAAACATTATCACGTAAAATCTGATAATGTAAAATAAAAATTTTGACTACAACTTTCTTGTAGTTAGTCACCAGAAAAGAATACATTTATGAGAAAATAAATATAAGAGTAACAGTAACGTTTAATGTTCTGGTAGAATACGAGGGACATTCTGTGTGTGTCAGAAGAAAAAATGTTACAGTTACGAGACTAATAACCAGTAATGAAGACTGAGACAATCAATCAGGAAAAATGCAATATATATTTTACGGAAATTACAGGAAAACTAGAAAAAACTTTCAGCTAGTATCTAGCGCATCTCTTTAGTTTAAAGTCACCAACATCACTTATGGGATAATAAGTTGATATCCTAGAATTAAAAATTTTAGTACGTAATATAAATTACCTAATGTTTGGAATACATTTGTGTCACCCTAGAGGGAAACAACCTATTTCACGATAATATATCACGGCGTTCGAGAAAATATGGTTATATATCTTTAATTTTTCAGTTGAACATAAAAGCCATACTAAAATCTTCAAAAATTAAAATTTTAGAGGAGCTTTTAAGATTTCAAAGTCGTTCAAGGTCATATTAATTTGTTTATATATTTTTATAATTATTTTAATTTTTATTATTTTAATATATATATATTTTTACTTGTTGAACAACGGCTATCTACTAGTTATACTCCCGACTTTGCTCGCATGATTCTAAAAAAAAAAAATATAATAAAGTTCTTGTCAAATGGGCACTAATTCGCCGTGCAGATTCTACAATAAACAAAAGTAGCACTGTAAGAAATATTTATATTTAACATATGAAGCAATGCAATACATGCTCCAATGTTGATTAATTCATTTATTGTTAAAAAATCTTCTAGCAGCAACGTCGAAAGCAGGTTTGTAGTTCATTGTGATAATATTTCTGAAACTAAAGAGTTTTGAGATGTCAAAAATGGCGCATATACTATGTAACTGAGCATTAATGACACTTTGAGGTAAACTTTGAATATATATATATATATATATATATATATATATATATATATATATATATATATATATAATATATATATATTTATATATATCTTACTTTCACGTATATGGAAACATGTACCTTTATTTTCTCTCTCGTGATGCGATGGACAACAAAGCCTGGAATAACATAATAATAGTAGGTTTCGTCTGTCTTTGCCCAGCATTCAGCTACCACAAATAAGTCAACATTAAAAAATTTGTTTTGATGCGACTGCAGTCTGTCTAATTTATTGCGCAGATTTTCTGCATCTATATACAGGTACATTACTTTCCTAGTTAGGCGACCATTTTAATTAAAATCGTATTTTCGTTTAGCTATGGTTAGTACCAACATTCATAATTTTTAAAGGAAGTGCCGAAAGTCCTGATAGGTAAACATGGATTTGAGCTGCTACTTACCCCTTATCATCAATTTTTTTAGGTGTAGGACACTGCGAATCACTACTAGTTAGGGTCAGTTCATGAAATCGAACAAATTCGAACATATCTTTTCTTGAGTCCCTAGCCTTAATAGCCGATTCTGCCTTCTGGGTCGTAAGGTGCACACAAATGTATGTGTTAATTTTGTGATATGTATACACTAATTGTGAAGCATCCAAACAATTATTAATCCTGATGGTCCACAGAATTGTCTTTTTCTTCCATCTTAATACTTAGAGCACAAGAACAGCCCCGGTTTGCCCAGGTTTTAAAGTAGGCGATGTACTGGACAGGTAATTTTATGTTCATTACTTTGATCAATAGAACATAAGGTTATTTTTGTAAATCCTTAGCATTAGTCTGTGAGACACTATAAATTTTTAGGTTGTATTTTTTTTTTTTTTGTATTGAGTACCATATCCGTACTTCTCACGCGTATCTTTAGGCTTTCATTTCAATAGAATCAACCGATTTCTTTAAAATTCTTCGCCTCAGCCTTCAACTCTTCAAGAAGATCGTTTATGTAATTTGAAGATTAATGTAACCTATTATCTTCCTTCTTTAGTGAGTCGCATATAGCGTTTAAATTTTATTTCAGTGAGTTTATTTATTCCATGTTACTCAACAAGGTTCAGCATGACAATCGTCCCCGTTTACTTTTCCATACTCGTCAAATCAGATCATATCACTTTAAATTTTATTTCTTCTTATATGCACACAATTTTTGTGAAACCACCTTTCGCTCTAGGCCTCACAACCAATGGGATCTTGCGAAATGTTTTCTCAGTATACACAAACACACGTGCTTCCGACTATCTTAAAAACTCATTTGTGCGTAGCAGCAAAAAGTACAGTTCCTCTTTCAAAATTGTGACTGTTGTGTTGTAACTAACTGATCCTCGCAAATTCGTTCACGGGGTTTGCAATTTACCGCGATAATATTTGTGAAGCATAAAGTTTTGAAAACGGGATAAATGGTGGAAATCATGTTAAAGGTATTTGAAGCCAATCTTAGAAAACTTTTGAAACGGAAAATTGTCACACAAAGTTTTGGGTACCCCGTTCTGCAGCTTTACCCCGTATTGTCTCCTACCTCTCGCAAAGTATAATTTAACCTACGTGAGCGCACACAACTCACCAAAATGTTTTTGGGTACTCCGTTCTACCCCTATATCCCGTTTTGACACACTCCCGCTAAAAATTAGTTTTTTTTTTCTGTAAACTTCACGTACGCACGCACAACTTATCAAAGATTTTCCTAAGTTGTTGGATATCCCATTCTGCCCTTCTTCTATGTTTTGCCCACCTGCTTCCTAAAAAAATTGCAGAAACAACTTACAAAACTTTATTTGTTAGCTAAATTTTGTGGGTATCCTATTCTGTCCCTCTACCTCTTTTTTGGCCTTCCCCTCCCAATATTTTTGTACTAATGTCATCGTGATCGGATGTCTGGTACAAAAGCTCTTAGAACACGAACAAACTATAGGTTATATGATAAACGCTAGCAGTCTGCCAGAGACATTCCGTGTATTACTGGTAACAGCGAATATTTAATCAATGGAAGGACCTCTTTGCACGTCAGGTTAGTAGCTCGGTCATAAAGTGTTAGGATAACCAAGCTGCATGTTGGCCTTACTCTACAGCTGGCTATGTAGTCCTACCTATAACTGCCCATTTGAAAAATGAGTAATTGTCCTGAGTCTATTCCTACCACTCTCGATAACTGTCCTGGACCGTATTTACAGTCATAGCAAAATTATACGAATTTGAAATATGTTTGTATAATACAAGTAGTATACGTGGTATGGTGACTCATTTATCTCGATTACGACCATTGATGACTGTCTCTTCAATACGCGCCTTCGGAAGTTCGTTGAAAAAGAGTTAACTATTCCGTCACTGGGCACATGGTGGTATGATCATATGTAACGATATAATTATAGAACGTTGGTTCCCTGTAAATGACTTATCTATGGCTGTACTTGTTTTTTTTTCGGATAGTCTGCTTTGAAATGTAACTACGTATCCCCACCCCCTTCTTCCGGGTATTTGAGATTGACTTTATATGTATAAAACACAGATTTTAATTTTTCGTATACACGTAAGCATCATTCTGACGCAAAACATATCCGAATATCTCAACTCGCTAGGTGGATATAATTGGTAATTGAATACCAATCTTAAGTTTTTTCACCTCTTTAGAGATTGAATTTCGTAAAATCATATCATCACAGGTTAAACATTTGTAAAAGTATCCGATTGAGGTGAAAATGATGACGATAAGCGATTGATGAAGTCGTAAACGACGAGTCACTTAATAAAAAGGTTTCATTCATTCACAACCCTAAAAGTTTGGATTTTGAAAAATTTTGAAATCCCTTTATGGCATTTATTTTATTTTTTATTTTATTAGCGACTTATTTTTACAGTGGCGAAGTTAAGGTGTAACCACCTTGTCTTACACTTAACCACTGAAAAAAAATAAATAAAAATCAAAGACAACAGAACATTAAAACACATTGACAAAAGAATAATGAGAGAAGTAAATATGATATCAAATTACAATAAGCATGAGTATTACCATCTAGAACATAAATTATTCCTGATTAATATTGTTACAAGCTTGCGGGCTAGGTACGTTTGGGGATGGAGGTCTTTGATAAAATAAAGAAAATAAAGCTAATCTAGTTTATTTACAACTGTATATACAAAAAAAATTTATGTCTATAAAGATTTATCACAATAAATGGCAAACAGAACAAGTAACTACTATTTACACATAAGAAAAAAAAATACGTCTACATAAGTTCTCTGTATATGGAAAGGTTACTAGTCACTCGCAATAGTGGACCCAAAGAAATAATACCGCAGAATCTTTCTGGCCTAGAATCACCTTCTTCCTCCTACTTGCTGCGGTTCCACTCGCTGGACGCCCTTGAACAGTCGTCGCAATCCAATACTTGTCACTATCACTTCAGATCACACTAGGCACCTGCCAGCAAAAACTCTCTCTCTCTCCTGCTGCAGCTCCCCCTTATATACCCCACCCTCCTTCTTCTCGAATTATCTCGGCGGGTCTCTGTTCTCCAACCTCCTGGAAAGATGTCGCTTCAATGT
>PNEQ01046649.1:0-55516 GCA_003012365.1 Medauroidea extradentata | reverse complement strand
TGGTAGGTGACATGGAGGCGCAGTTCTGCGTTCCGCGAAAGGGTTCGCGCGGTTCCAACAGACTGTTAGCTGAAGTACACTGCGTGGCAGAGCGTGATCTCTCCCCTCGCCCATGGGGGCCGGGCGCCGGGATGGCCTAGGCTAAGAGGCACCGTCAACAAAGAAAGCCACACGTAAGTGTGAGTAAACATGGTATGACATATGCAATCCGTGAAAAATAGTATAGAATACTTTTGAACTTCAATAGATAGTGGGGTTGATGAACTTTTTTGGCACAAACTTTTTAAAATACTTTTTTATATTAAATAATACAATTCGAAGCAGCAAGCCCAAATGAAAAAAAAAAGGTCACCTTGTCCCAAGTCTCCCAAATGTACAGTATTCGAGGAAATGGAAAATGCGCAATAAATTTGGAACCTTACAGATAGGCAACCCACGATACACTAAAGGTTAAGTGAATGTTAGGCTAGTTAGTGACGATCGCATAGAGAACAAGGAATGTATTTTAAATGTACACGGCAGCACGCCCATCTCACGTGTGTTTACTTGCAATAATATCATAACAGGGTGTTTTAAAGTTTGGTCATTTTTATCAATACAAGCATTCTAACGCTGCAGTACACTCTGGAACATGTTGGCATTATTTTCGGATCTATTCTTGTGAGGTGGTTACCATCAGGACCGTAGCAAGGTTTCTGGAGGCCTGGGGCAGGCAATTGTTTGGCGCCTCTAATGTCTAGATAAAAATATCAAGAAAAAAATTTTTTCCAACTATTTTTCTAATTATTGTAACAGTAATTAATGAACATTTTCCGTAAACAACTTTGTGAAGTATGTTACAGATAAAACAATATAAACATAGCAACTCTGTTAAAATACACGTATTTTACAGCTGGAAAATGAAAAAAAAAAAAAAAAAAAAAAACTTTTTCCCTCCGAGTTTAGGGCAAGGTTGTAACATAGCATGTGTCCAAAGTTACAAATTATTATAAATTTATATTTATTTGTCAATAAATCTACGTATTAAATATTATGTGACCGCAGTTACCTCGTGCCGGGCAAAATGTAATGTTTAAATAGTCTATGTATCGTGTTACAAGATATTGTGTTTTGGAATTAAATGACTTGTACAGCTTTTATATTCATGCTAGCAGTATTTTGTTTCGTACCGTGAACCACAACCTGTTCTGATCGTATGAGCGAACAGACCCGGGGCAAACTACGAGTAAAGCATTTATTGAAATTTGTAATGCGACGTAAAACAACAGAAGGAAGTTTGTTTAAGAACGGTGAAAAATTTTAGGTAAAAATAGAACGTTCCCGTCCATGGTGCTGATCTGACGTATAGTCAAGAAGACGAAGATTTTATTCGACGAGACGTTAAACTGTTTCTACGCGTCGTCAGAAAACTACGAGTTTGCTTCTACGAGTACGACCAGGAGAGAAATATTTAAAGTTATCCACGACGTCAACGCCAAAGAATTATTTTAAACAGGAATTGTAAAAAGAGAGTCTGTGGTTCAGGCCATTCCAGAGTCTACTTCGGATCCGTTGCTGTCCTGGGTCTCAGAGGGTCTCATTTCGACGTGTTCACCATTCGAGGACGGCGTAATCATCATATGAGGACAAAGAGGTCGTGATCGCCATCCAAGGATCAAGAGGATGTGGTCGAGTAATTATTTAGGGATGATCTAGAGGCCAAACTTCCTGACCTACTATAAGACACCCTTGGTAAGACCAGTCCAGTCGTACGCCGTCGTGTCAAGTATTGTCCTTCGTCGAGAGTTGAAAAATCTAGTAAATTATCGTTAAATTCCCAAAATAGTTGATTTTTATAGAACTTTAGAATTCATTTGATAAACTTAATGAGTTTACATTGTATCAAAACGAACTAAATACCTAAGATCGACCCGAGATTTATTAACCTGAGCTGGTAAAGAATTATTAAAGAAATTTATAAGCTGTTCCGGAAACAAACAGAATTTGGAAACATCGAGAACTCAGTACAATCCGTAGAACCGGGGTTTGTAAGTTTAAGTGATGGTCAGGTTCGTATCGAAGTAAAGAACCTTGATCACGGTAAAACCCTATCATTTGAAACTTCATTCACCATTATATTTTCTGCTTATTTTATTATTTAGTAACCTGACTTGTCTGTAGAAGTATATTTTTTCCTGTTGTCAGTTTCATTTAAATATATTTTCTTATGACTTCTACAGGCGTTTCGTTTTCATTTGATCTGTAGTTCTAGTTATAGAAATATTGGTTGGTTTTCTCATTTGTCTCACTCTTATTAATCTGGGCTAATTAACCACACGTGATATAAGATATTGTCATATCATATGTATTACAGACATAACGATTACAAGGTTGAAGCCCGGTGCATTCAGCGACCTAGAATGTTACCCAGAACGCAAACATTTTATGACACTAGTAATCATTATTAATAAAGAACCATATGCGTGTACATAATTCTTGACACGCTATGTTGTATTGCTGACGCAGTGGCTAAAGTAATATGAATATTTTGAATGGCGAAGTTCAAAATTCCGCAATGTTTATTTTTTGTTTTACAATTTTTTAAAATGTGAATTGACTTCTTTTGTTAAGACACTTAAATAGAGCCACGATTTTACGGCGAAAAGATTACTGCAGCAATTTGTTTAAGTGCTTCATGTGCAGCTCTGTACAGCTCTGCTTCGTGGCCAGTGATTGGATGTTTTGACTGTCACGTGTCTTGGGGTTCTACTGGTAAACCACAGACGTATGATGTCACAATTCCCTAGTTATGTTTGGTACAGTCAAATGGGAGACGTTCTTCAACAAAGACATGCTGCCAATAACCACGAAGCAAAGCTGCCGATGTGCACGTAAGACATTGAAACAAAGTGACGCAAAATTCTTATCGCGACAAACTAGTGGCTCTACACATAAATTGACTGAGAAATACAAATCACTTATCGCTTGGAGAAAAAAAAAACACACACACACACAAAAACCGCGCAGCCGAAGTTTCGGTGCCCACAACAGCGGCAGATACCTCCCCGGCAGGCGTTGTCGCACGTCTCAAGACGTGGAAAGCAACGGAACTTCATGGAACATTGTGACTATTGTGTGCATGACCGATGGCGCAGTTTGAAATTTACTGAACTAAACTGTGAGAAGTGGGAGGTTAAAGCTGGAGTTACACTCATCCGTCTCGCCCGTCAGTCGACCGCCCGTCCGTCACGTGACCTTCAGCTAATCGGAAGCTTCCAATATTTCTATACGTCCGGCCGTCGAAAGCTTGGCAAGCTGTAACTTTTGAGGGACGACAGATGAAAGCACAGCCTTTTAAATGTGGCGGTGATCGTTTGAACGGTGTTATTTTAAAAGGAGACAGTAATGTTTGTTATATATTATACTTTTCATGTGTAGTATGCTATTTCGTGACTTTACAATACGATGTAGATAATTTTGGCGTACAAAAAATATTAAAATACTAACACGTTAATAAAATTAAAAATAAAATAATTTCATTAGTAAATATTATGCTCGCAAATTTTCATTGTGATGAAAATCAACGGTTGCAATTATTAGAAGCCATAAATCTGTAAAGGGAATTTATACGGCCTATAGACGTTTTTGGTCTGTACATTGGTAACATTGCGTATAAAAGGAATAACGACGGACGGATGACGTTTTGTTGTATATCGCTAGCTTTGTAGACGGACCGGCGCATGAATGACGGTTGCAACGGATGATTACAACTCCACCTCAAAAGTTTTGTTTCAATACTCAAGGAATCTGATATTTGTGGTGGGGGTTTTCCATGGCAGCAATAGCGTTAGTACAAGTTAAGTATTGTACATGCTCTGTCATGCATAAAGTCAGTGTTTATGGCCGAAATGGTCTGGATATGAATTACCCGTCTTCACGTACGCTGAGTTTCAAAATGAATAATAATCGTAGTTTTTACTTAGCATATTTTTAAAAAATTTAAGTATAATGTTTGCCCTTCGTACCAGTCAGACTACAATTCGGCAAACGTGTGGTCACAAGTATTGGAAAGGTGGCTGTTTAGAAAACTTCTAGTTCTAACCAGAATGGTTCAGAGCTAAAAAAAACTTCACATTGAATCATAGCAGTTAATACTGACCCAACCAGTGGTAAGAAGCCATTATCTTTTCTGATTTCGCGATGTGTTGGAAAGTAGGTAATTTCCACGTGTTGTACAAACGGCCTTAAAATAGAAAATCACATGTGAAAACATATATCATAAATGTGTTTTTAGCCGTGGGGCTTGGAAAATTGAGTGATAAAATAAATTATTCCTGTACCTGACATTAGTTTCCTGGTGTGTTTAATATAAAGTATGTGGTATTTTCTAAGTAATTGTTTCCTTAATACAAATTTATGATTTACTAGTTTCCGTACAGAATACCGCAGGTGAAATTAATTGTTGGCTTTGTTAGTATGTAAGGTCATAGTGCCGAATGTGAGTGCAGTCTTAGGCACGTAGTACTATGTTGTGACGAATTGAGTAATAAAGCAAAACATATAAAATTCATACCTTACCTAGCATCTACTAAGATCGTGTGTAACCAAGCGTATCCAGTAAAGTTTATGTATGATATGATTAAAAAAATAATGTGTAATAGTAAGTATTCATGATTCAGTTAAGACATAAAAACAAATAAGTTTTAATTTTGGTTTTTCAAGTGAACACACGAATCGTGCACATTTAATTTTACGTGAGAATATAAATGTAATATGTTTGAAACTCTTTTTATTCTATGGTACTTACTACCAGATCTCGCATTAATAGAACACTAGTCTTTTTCAAGTTTTGAAGAATAAAATATTTCTCCACTGTAGTGACGAGAGTCAGTATTAACACCACATATATTAAAAAGGAAAAATGAATGTTATTGTCTGAATTTAAATCACTAAAGGCACACTAAAGGTACCTTAGATGACTAGCTGTGCAACTCGGCGCTGTGATACTCTGAAGACGGACGGGGAATGTCGAGGAGGCGCATCACCCGCATGTGGGACGCGGGTCACGGAACACGACTTGTGCAGGCGCGCGCGTCCATTGCGCGTACCGTGTCGACTCCCAGGGTATGTGATGAATCAATCACGGGTGGGCGGCCGGCATGGCTGTGTTAACAACGCTCGGCAGGCCTTTTGTGCCCTCGGGTAGTTCGATAAATCACCTTGCGCTGCCAGAGAACTCGCCGCACTTTGTCCTGTCCGTATTGTGTGCGCCGCTAGTCGATTTTTTTTTACTTTGAACAGCTGCACGATAAGTACAACCCTGTTAATATGTTACTCTTAGCCATAATGATTTTTGGTTTTCGCTTTAATTACGCTATTTTATAAGTAGGACTATGAATATTTCGAGATTTCAACGACCAACATGCTAGAATCCATTATTCTTTGTATTCCGAAGCCCTACCATTTGACCATTACCCGCTGCTCATTCAAACAGCAGACAATGAACGAATAGACGGGGCTTGAGTATGCATAGGACATTGGATTCCAGCATGCAGGTCATTGAACTCGCGAATTTTTCCTAGCCCCATTTATAAGATTATTTCTCTTGCCCCTTTGAAATTGCTTTCACGGCAACAACTAAAAATCGAGCATTAGTAGGAAATACCTACGATTTGGTATTTCACTTGGCTGTTAATGCATGAAAAACTTCTACTTTTGTTCTAAAAGTGACACAGCAATGAAACTACTCCTACTTGTTTAAAGAACTATCTAGATATCAGCGACATAACTCTATAATCACATACCTGTGTAGTCGTTATAATTAAATAAAATATGTGGGACTTAACAGGATTTGGAACTGTTACATGGACTAAATGCTATTGGGAACTGTTGCCCTCCAATATGGTGAACTGTGAATGACAATGCAGTGTAAAACGCCAGGTTATTCAATTTGTCCCAGTTTTCACCATAATGATTCCTAAGCAGGGTTTTGATATCTTGTAATTTTTCTGCTTTTACAGTGACGCCTTTAGGTATAACAGCAGGAGTTGTTTGAGACCACTAGCAGTATAAACACTATTATGCTCACTAAGCACTGTTTAATACAGGTCCACTAAACTTAGGAACACTCATAGAATAATGTTCCACCTCATTTCACGACTTGTTGGTGTATATCTCTGCAGTTGTATAACTGTACTACAGGACCATTGGACTTAACAGGGTTTGTTTCTGTGTTATTACATGGACGTAAAACAGTTTGGAACTGTACCTTCAGTAAAATTATTGTAGTCTGGGTCTGTATACTTTTTCAATTATAATTTTCTCCTAGAAATAATGCATTATGGAACTGTATCAAGTGCTACGTATATGCATACGGATATCCTGTACACGACCGTGTTCCTAACTCATTTTCGAAAAATGATGGACTTAGCGGGTTTTGGAAATGAATGACATATATTATGTCTTAAGAGCTCATATGGACACCTCCATATTGAGCTCTTGCCTCCCACCGAGGTGATATGGGTCTGATCCCCTGCGGGGAGCACGTGCAAATCCACAAAGAATATCATCTTGGTAATACATCTTACGGCAAACAGTTCCAAAATAAAAAATAGCGACGGAAATATCTGTGGAAGTGAGTAGAATATCATTTGCCAACGAATTCACTGGTTTACAACACGTCAGTTAACACCCATGAACTATATGTTGTGGAATACAGTGCGGGGCGTTTAATGATCGGTTCTGTTTTTGTTGAAGTTGTCAGCAGTACTCTTTGAGTGTTGTAACAATCTGGTACTCCACCAGTTTCCTCACTCTCTCAAGAATGACCAACGGATCGGCAACGGAGGACCTTCAGTCCGACATGCACTGCCACCAGTAACTTATTGGTCATCCCCTGTGGACTCGTGCGGAGCCTCGTGTATGACACCTCAGCCCGGTGGGTTCGGAAGCTTTTATGGGTTGATAGTTGCAGCAGCTAGAAACATTTCCGATATGCTAGTTGCCTTTCGACGTGTACGTCAAAACGTGGTGCATCGTTGCGACATGTGTTAAGAATCTGGGAGTCGTTTACATCAAACCATTGTTTTTAAGTACGTAGTTCCTGTACGTTTTAACTGACCCTGCTCAACTCTCCATGCATGTACAGTATAGCCTGTTTCGTATAACTTCAGTAAATTTTGACAGCTACTTAGGGCAATAACTGTTAACAATCTGTGATATGTGTCGCAATGAAATATAAGAATACACAATAGAAATGGTACAATAGACATCTCAGGTTCATGTAAGAACTAAAAATGTGTTTCATTCGAACACATTCAAAATATTTAGTTTACATTTTTTAACACATCTGTCAGTACTTCGCTGGTGTAGGTTTGCAAATAATTTATAACTGTGAAACTATTTAAGTGCTAAGGCGTTGATTTGGGTAAGCTAAGTACGTTACCTGCAATCCTACTAGCTATCGGGTAAAAAGTAGTAGTGTTAGTAAACAGCAATTTTGAATGTTTTTTTTTTTGTTTCAATTGACCTTGTAATTGGTACTAATTTATTTAATGTAAAACGTTTACGGTAAACATTAACTTGTGATCACACTTATGAAATGGCTTTGTCGTCAAGTGATATATTTTAGCAATCTTCCTTGATCATTTTCGATGTTTTAATTATGCCCTACGTTGGCTGTTATCGTCTGGATGTCGATTAGACTGAATGTAATCCCTGTCTGATATGTTGGCTTTCTGTTGGATTGAAAATTTGGTTCCATAAATTCCGTTAGAATTATTTTATGATGCAGTTTGATATTTTGAACACATGCTAAAATTTAAATGCAAATGATATGATACACGAAAAACTCTTCAAGAAAGTCACAGTAGGCGTAGTTGAATCTAAAGTGATAGTGTCACTAAAATATTCTTAATTTAATGTATATATGAACTGCGTTTGTTTTGTTACACAAATAATTACGAAGTTTGAATTTTACACACCTGAAAATTGTTTTAGCTTTCACTTAATGTGTGCGTGACAGCATGCGAATAATCACTGGTCTAAAATAGTGCTAATAACAATAATAACGACGATTTTAATGCCAAGCACTCTACGACATTGACATTACAGGAAATGCTACCACCGAATATGTGTTTATTTTACTGGTATGTTTATTTTCGGTGTTTTTCTGTTTCCTTTACATATGTCTGAAATGTTGGTTTAGTTTGATATAAAACAAATAATCAAATATAAGTTTATCTTTTAAAGAATTTTGAAAATAAGTTATGTAACAGTAACTTTTCCGTGCTTATAATTTATTAGTAAATATTAAAATATGTTTATTAAATTTGCACAAATGTACAGTTTAACAACTAACAGCAAAAATATAATATTAAATATTTCTACACATATTCAATACACCAACAAAACTCCACTGTCGTTGATATTTTCAAAACATAATATTGGTGACTTTATCACGCACAGATTTCCGAAACTTAATTTTAAAATATAAGCATATACAGAAGTTTATTTTCGTAGCAAATTTTCAACCACCATAATTTTCCAGATGGGTCCAAAGGTTTCAGTTAGAAAAATTGAAAATAATTCTTTGTTTTTGAAGTTGGGAGCGAAGGATAAACAATCAATTTACGTAATTATCTTCTTCTGTTTGCCTGCCGTGTTCACCAAAGTAGAATTTTTTTTCTGTCCTCCTTTGTATTGCAGCAGTAATTCCTTTGTTTTAAACTTACTGTCGTTGGTATTGTATTCTGGAGTATTTCATGTATCGTTAAATGTGGTTCTTAAGAAAATTACTTGCGTTATACATACGTAGATTACTATCATGGTTGCTAGACTTTTTTTTTTTTTGTTGAGGTGGTGGTGGTGTTTCCAATATTTTTAATTTTCTTCCATTGTATTGTGTATTGAAACTAGTTGTAAATTAGATTTTGGCTATGGCATTGATAACTTGTAGGCTATTAACGGTTCAGATATAAATGTACTGTGTATTTTCTCTCTAGAATATGTTTAAGAATTGCTACATTTTATAGAATTGGTGTCGTTGATTTTTTAAAAGTTATTCCGTGGATAATCTCTTTTTTTTGCATTATTTTGCCATATTAGTTTGAAATTTTACTTAGTTTTATTTTTATAAGGAAAGTTTGGTCAGTAGCATATAATTGTATTGTTCTACTACAGGTTAAATGTGTCATAATAGAGAAATATAAAGTCTAGCTAAATTTATGAATAAAGTTCTTTTAGCGCTGAGAACAGTGCCGGAAAATAAAATATTGAACTGTGTTGTGCGCTTAATGGCTTAATACTGTAACTAAAAATTTGAATGATATATTGCTATGTTAACACGATACAGAGATATAAGCTTACGGATGTGAATTCTAGACAAAACTGACCATAATATTATGTCATTACCTGTTAATACAAAATGTTTACTTTAGGACATCAACTTACTCATCAGAAATAGCTATATAAACGACCCAGTTTCTGTATAAACATTTTCATAATTTTGTGGCATTTGCATTTTCGCATGCTGGAAAATTTCCGCTCGAACCTCAGCACACAGTTAATTACGTAATATAATTTTTTTTCCGTGGCGCAACGCACAGTTTGCTGCGTCACAAAACAAGGCTACACCAGCGTTTGGTAAATTGAACATGAATACCAGAACTGAGCATGCGGCAACTCGTTTAGATTTCCCGTGGGTATAGATTATCTATTCCGGAGAAGCGAGGCTTCGTGGAAGCTGACCTCAATAGCGTATTTGGAAGATCTTGCTATCAAGCGTCATGCATATTTTTAAACTGGGAAATTATACGTTTTTGAGTTGTATGAAAATGCGTAACGTTCGACTAAATATTCTGATTATCCTGAACCTAATTTTTTTGTAGTTGCATAGCTGACCTGTGCAATATTAACTCGATTTAATATTGACTGTATATTTTCACATCTAGCAGAGTTAATCCCACGAATCATTGCATTGTATTGGCAGCTGGTAAGTGTAATTTAAAAAAAACTAATACAAACAATTTTTTACGGGAATAAATGAATTAATTACTCAATTAACGCATGCATGTGAGTCGTAGGTGAAACGCAAAGAACAAAATAATGCTCCACAAAGGATCACAGAAAACTGTGCCAATATAATGGTCGTAAATGTGCAGTCGTTCGCAGAACAGACTATACAACAGGTACACACAAGGCTAAACGTTCTTAGAAATTCCACTTTCTTGTTTCTAACGAATGCCGGTTCGTTGTTGTGTGTTTATAGTATGTAACAGTTCTCAAAACGTGTTTTAAAATCTCTATTATAACCTCAGCTACATCAGTAGTATGAGATTTGCTAGAATATCTACACGACAGCCGGTTTATGCCATGGAAAATAAATTAAATATGCGCCAAAAAACACTTGACATTCTCGACTTGAGCCATTGCGTAGAATCGTTACCTGTAGTATAATTCAGGATGTTACCCGATGTGGATACGCAGCGAGGAGAGGTGGATAACAACATTGTTGTCAGTTCCCTTCAAATATAATATAAAATACTCCAAGAAATATTTCCACATTTTCAATGGTTTAATCTGCATCTTTGTTGCACAGTATCACTTAAAGTAGAACAGATTATGTATGCGTTTAAGAGTATCCAGTATTAGTATCATCAATAAAAAATTCTGAGCGCCGTAGTTTGCAACCTTGGAATTTGCCTGTAAAACCAGAAATATAAATACACCAGATTTAAGTCGGAACGAATTTAACATAGCACTGCTCTTAGTTTTCATTTGAAATCATGTTACAGCATAAAAAAAGGACAACACAGACGGAAAACCATAAAAATCTCCCTATATTTTTAAACAATAATTATTTCCTAAACACGTTGTCTGAGTGCTAAGAAACAGCTAATCAAGGAAAGTATCCCCCCTTTTTTTTTAAATTGGGTGACACGAGTTGGGACAGGGAGTGCATTGGAATAGTGTTGGTATGGGTCAGGCCACCAATTAACCTAGTGTCCAACTACTGCCCGACAAAAAGGCGTACGTACTTCATAACAACGTACATATGTACGTACATAGCATTATATGTCAGTAAATTAAATGTATTCTAAGGTAGAAGCTCTAACCACATCTTTATTTAATGGATTGTTTCTGAAATAATATGGCAACCTTACTAAAAAAAATGTCGAGTAGGTAGTAAATTAAAAATTTTAGGGAAGGTCTAAATGTATTTGGAGGTGCTTAAATTTAACCCTTCCTTCCGGGAATCGAGGCTGGTCTGGGGTGAGACACTGCTGTGGAGAGTTAAGTGTGGGAGGGGTAGAACAGAGCGTGGTAGATTGAGGTGAGGGAGAAGGGAAGTGGTACAGGGCATGGGAAGCTGGAAGGGAAGCAGATGAACACAGCGGCAGGACTAGTGAGATGTTCTAGCATGGTAGACAGTGGGGAAGGGGGGTGAGAGAGGTAGGAATAAGGTCGAGCACCCGGCAGTCCGTCAATGGCGGGCTGATGAGCGAGCAATCCAGACTGATTACTCGCCGAGCCAAACAAGAGCCCCGCGCGCCGTGTCTTGGGGCCGGCCTGCCCCATCGATCCTCTCTCGTGACGGGTGTAGGGAGGGGTCAGTCGGGTCGCGGGTTAAACCCTTCCTACGGGTGCGCGTGTTAATCACGCTGCGAGGAGAAAAATGAAACGGAGCCGCGCTATCATCCGTCACGGAATGCCTGCCCCTTCGTCGATTGAGCGCAGCCTCGGAGGGTTCGTTGGGAGGACGCCATTCGCCAGAGATTTTACTACCGGTTTTAATGAGAACTTATACGGTCCATACGAAATGTGTTTCACATCAAACAATGTCGTTTTATGAATGTTCGAGTCTGGAGAAGACGGTTTCGTACTATTTACATTCTTCTTTCACGTTTGTATTGCCTGTTGCAGTGTCTTATTCTGCGCTGTAAAAATCTAGCATTGGAAGACATTTTTAACCCATACACTTGTTATGTTTCAGCTTTTGAACAGAGCAAACTATCAGCACTTACAAAAAAATAGTGCACACATTAAACTAACGTAAAACTTTTATCAGGAGCATGTAAAATGTGAGTCGTAGACCGTAACTTAATTTTGTTGGGAGAAAGTTGAAAATATGTTGTGTATTCGGCCATAAACGTGTTGTTTTTTACTTTGACTTACTAACGTAAAAACAAATAGGCCTATGGTAGGAATTACTTAAGTATTTTTCTCGCAAATTTTTTGTTTATGTGCCCACATTTTTATATGCTATGATAGTTGCACGAAATTTTGTTAAGATTCACACGGAAGTTGCAAGGATATTAAAAAAACCAATAAAAATATGATTTCAATATACTTCACCCTTTGGTAGGCACAGAACCTTCCCTAACTGCTGTCTGAAACCACACGAATATTTAGATATTAGTGTAAATATTGTAGAAGTTAAGTAATATGTATACGGTAAATGGTAGGCCTTTAGTGGTTTGAGTAACGCCTCACATAAAATTACCGAAAGCAGCTTAAATACTTAAAGTATACTTTATAATAAATAATGAGAATTAATTCTCAATGAAATACCAAATATGATCCCAAAACATGGCAAACTTATGAAAGTGGCCAAACTTCAAATTACTTCTGTATTTTTACAAAGTTATTCTGAATACTGGCAAATTCTTCACATAAATTAAACTGTGGAAAAAAGTGTAGCAGTATTAAAATACATATTTGTAACATGTATTACTAAGTCAGAAATGTTATGGTTATGTTACACGTCAGTTTTCAAACTTTTATGTAGGTCATAACTGATCGTCAGGTGCAGGATGTGTTGCCTACTCACCAGGCAATGACATTGCTAACACTGCTCTATTAGTCGGCGTTTTACACGGAAACGTTAGGTGTTAAGAGTTTCAACTAGGAATTTGTTTTTGCTAACTACGCCTTGCTTAAACCAATTGTCATTTAACCTCAATATAAATGTTACATTTTATGTGAGGGCACCCATCGCTGTTATTTAGACGACGTACCACACCCTCAATTTATCTTAGGTCTTGGTTATATTAATCCACATTGTGTTCATCTTACGCAAGTTGTATAACTTCCCATGTTACATGCTTTTCGTCCATCTCTTTTAAATAGTTTCTAATGTATTCCTATTTATGCCACCCAGATTTACGGGATAACATTCGTCATTACAGATCTTAATCCAGTGTCTATGAGCTCTACCGAAATATTTTTGTCTTGTTATTGCAGTAGTATATACTTCTGCTCAGTTGTTACTGATACAGATATGTTTTTCTTACTAATTGCCTAGTGATGTGCAGTAACTAAGTATATTCGCGACAACTTGTACAATTTTCGTGAAACAGTCTTCGACGAACAATTCTTGAAACACACACATTAATTTCTACAGAGGTATTATTTAGATCCTTGGTATGAGATATTCAATTTTCTGTAGCCAGTTTTAAAACTGTCTAAAAAACTATGTAATTATTTAGCTAATGTAAATGTTTTCAAATAAATGTTCGTTCATTGTTAAATTTTACAACGGTTTACCTGTGTTTTATTATATTGAAGTATGTGCATTCTTTTGAAACTAATTTAACAACTTTTAATGTCCAAAAATTATTTTCGTGCATGTAGCAACACTTTTAATGGAACTTTTAGTTGATATATTCGTTAGTTATAAGGGTTTGCGCCGCAACATATACATATATTATTAAGAGAACAGTGCCTTATGATGTACTAACAAAAATATTTCAAATGTTTAGTTCAATTTAGAAGGAAAATAAAAATGCAAATTCGGTCGGTAGCAAATTCTATTTATCCAATGGAACATAGGTACCCAGCTCCAACTCCTCTTCCCTTTTCTTTTACGACCTGTCAAGGAAAACTAACCCCTTCCCTACGAGCATCTGAAGAATGTGTATTGTTGGAGTTGTTCGAGAGGTCTTCCATCCGTAGGTATATTGCTAGCGAGCTTAGTTACGGGCTTCCTATATGAAATCCTCTGGCATGTTATATATAACGTCTCGCTGCACAGTGTGCTGGTGGCAGCAGAAGCCTCCGCTTTGAATTCAATCCCAGGCACTCCTTGCGGCTGAGGTGCACGAGGAATTTCGGGCTGCGTTGAAGGAAGGGGAGGGGAGGGGGAGATATGTCACGTCGCGCTGAGTCTCGGGCAGAAAGAAACGCGGAATAAATTCTTCAAAAGATGCTTCATATTTCCTCTTGCTTTCCTCTCACCCGCACCCTGTCCGACCCCTTTTTCTACCCGCACGGTTCTGCTGCTGGGTCGTGCCTCGAGCCCGTCGTCTCTAGCACATGCGTCAAGATGCAGAACTGGCAAGTCAGCCGCCGAGTCTATTCCGAGGAAATTGTTCGTCTCTTCGCGTGGTCGGAAGGACGTCAGTTCACACGGAGGCTGGGGCTTAACTCTTCCTTTACTACCCTCTTTGTGCAAGAGCTCCTCGAGTGCTGGCTTGGGAAGACTTTAGTTCAGGCGTAAACTTGGGTTCATTGCTTGTCTTTGTAGGTTTACTCCGTTCCACATGACATCAGCAAACATGGTCACTTACTCTCTACGTGATTTTTCAGTCACAATGTAAGACAACGTACATTGTACATACGGTTTCTTTTCAGAACTAAGGATGTCGACTAGTGTTGTGTGGAACATACAAAATCATAACTGTTAAGTGCATACAGATCTATCTACGTTTAGGCCAAGCCTGATTATTTTACAGTAATTTTGAAAATACATATTTTAAACAATATGATTTTATATAAAAGAATCCCAAAATTATATGGTAAAAATTACATGAAAATTGTACCTATATTTTAGGTGGCTATAAATATAATTGTATTTCAGATTTCTACACCCGAAGTATCACCAATTTTGTCTTTAAAATAAGCGAAAACATTTTGCGAACAAACAGTACATTATTTTTTAAAGTGTCTGGTCTGCATAGAATTGTGGATTATATTATGGTTGCTCTTCCTCTTGCATTTTTTGAGAGCATTCCGCTCAAAACGTTTTGAGTTTTTTACACCAATGTGAAAATAAACCTTGCATGGTTAAATTTAAAGGAAATCAGTCCTACTTAGTATGGGGTTATGATATTTCTCATAAATCATAGATAAGAGAGAGTTTTAAGTTTTTCACCTGGTGAAGCCATAGTATTTAATAGTTCCATTCTCTCTCTGGAATCCATACGGCGTAGTTTCTGATACTTTTTAAACAATTTTAGTCGCTCACGTAAGCAGGTTTGTTCTTGTAAGCTATTTTCCGTTACAAAATAAGATAGTTATATTGTAAAAATGTCAGAAAAATAGATTTACTGTACGTCCTGTCGTGCCAAAAGCGTTGATACATCCACTGAAGCAGATGTTGTCTAGAACTGAACAGATAAATCCAAAGCAGTAGGAGAAATGTGGATGATTGTACGTAGAAGGGTGTTACGTCTTGTCTTTAGAAAGTTTTGGTAATATCATTTGTTTGAATACGGCGAAACAAGCTTGTGACAGTTGAATCAACAAATTATTTGGTTGCTTGTAGATTAAGTGCTTTACACAAGAGGGTTTGATCCCGTCAACTATACACATCGTTAGAGCAACAAAGTCAGTATTTCACGAGTTTCAAAAACATTGCTCAGGCTGCAAAAATTTTGCTAAACTAAAAACATCTCCGCTTCGCCATATACTAACATGTGTACGGTTGACTGTTCAAATTTTTTTTTTCTGTGTACAGCAAGGTGATTAAGAGAGACAAACAACGCGTCAGAGAACAGAGAATACGAAAATAAAGGGAAGGAAAGGACATTTCTATGGGAACTGTATTATCTCCGCATCCGTCTAGATTGATTAAAAAAAAAAAACGTTTAAGTTGGGAATATAACCTGGGTCGTTCTGAATGCCAGTCAAGTGTATAACCGCTCCGCCGCCGTGCTACAACGGCCACCAGTAAATAAGTATGAAGTGAACCTGCAGATTATGACTTGGCTTGGAAAATTTACTTGAGCTTCTTACCTCGGAACCCTGGCGTGAGCAAGCATAGATATATACATGTTAAATTATATTCCTTGCGGGGCTCGTTCACCATTTGTGATAAGACTTTTGAACGAAAACTGTTTCGTGCTTTTAGATAACATAACTGTAGTTACACTATGAATTAAACTATGGTTGTAAAAAATTATGTTTGAGTGTTTTTTAGAATAATAATACTTGCTAACTCACAGATTTCTGGGTTATAAATCAGTCAAAATATTCTAAACAATTTGGTCCGCATTGATTTGAACAAAAATGTCGATGGTGACATATGTGTAGGCTCCACAGACACCAAGCCATTTTTAATGTAATTTAACACGTAATTCCCAATCCTTTCTTTTGCTAGTTGTTAAGATGGTAGAATCTTTGAGAATTATAAAAAAATAAATAAATGTAATTGTGAAAGACTTGGTTCAGAACTTATTTTGCATCTTCCAAAAATAACATGCCGCAGAAAATTATGTACATATTTATTTAAAGTGTGCACTTGCAGTTTACAGGTGACTTCACACAGTACGTGGACACAGAAACGTCTGGCAACGACAAAGACAATTATGGAAGTTTTAATTCAAATTTATTGACTGTATTGCCATATCCATTGCTGTCAACGACCCGTGGACGACCTCGGTGACTGTTTCGAATGAAACAGCATAACCACATAACTATACTTATTTCTTCATATCATTGCATGTATATATATATATATATATATATATATATATATATATATATATATATATATGTGTGTGTGTGTGTGTGTGTGTGTGTGTGTTTTATGAGAATATAATTAAATCGTGACTTAAGCTGCACGCATGTCTTAGTTTCTTGCCAGATATGCCTTCAGCCGCGGTCGTAGAATGACATGTCTAGACACTCGCCTATCTACCAATGATATGGAATTGACCCCGTTATGACTGAAAGCGCCACTAGCAATGAAGTGTTGTTTTAACGTTGCAGAATAGTGTCGTGCTAGCAGTTCTCCTAGAAACTCCGACACGAGTTTGCTCCTTGTAATCCCATTCACGCAATGTTAAAACAGCCCCAGAGTGCCAGTGGCGCCAATCAGCCATAACAGGGTCAGTTTTGAACTCCAGTGTCCAGACCTGTTCCTCTATGGCCCTGCCTTCAGCCATGCTACATGTGGTGTCATCTTCCAAACATAATTGTACATTTTGAACTTTATATAGTATACTTCCTGCGATAACTCAATTCGGAAGGTATAAAATTGTTGCCTCGTCTGCTGGATAAAACATACGTTCATACACCAATTGCTTTTATCCATTAAAATGGCAGACAAATATCAAGAAATAAATAATATGCTTATGCACAAATAATAATTAAAATGTTGCATATTCACACACCATAGTATCAAATTCAAATTTACAAGTATTTTATTATCAAAAAGATGCTTTGCAATACTTATATAATGCTTGGTAATTTTCATTAAACTTTGAGCAAATGTGTAAGTACTGACTATGATACTTTTGAATCCCAGTTTGTTTGTATTTTAAGTATTGATCTTAAACAGGTATTGTGTTCTTTCGCTTTTGTCCAGGACTTTTATCTGTTTTCAAATCTTGACTATTCTGGACGATGCTCACAAAAAATAAAACTTATGTCATATTGTTGGGATTTTTTCAATGTTGGTTTCTTCAGTGTTTCAGAACATGAATTATACAAGCTTATCATTTAATTACCCTTTAGATTTTATTAGGTATTTTACTATCTAAAATATTATTGTTTAAACATCATTAGTATGTGGATCTTAATCCCTCGTGTAAATGCACGCAATTGTGGTGCGCTGTTGTCTCTAATTTTAACGCATTTTGTACAGAAATTACCTCTTTTTTCCTCAAGTCTGTTGTTCTATTAAATAATGCAGTTGGTAACAAGGCTTGGTAATTAAACAGTGATGCCCCAATCATAGCTCATGTTTGTTTGCTTTTATTAGGCGACCCTGTTTTTTATTTTTCACGTGTTATTATTGTTAATCTGTTCTAGCCTCGATTTCCGAGCCCATGGATAATTTTCGCAGACTGTGGTGTAAAACACTGCTAGAATTTTATAATTTCCCCAGAGAAATGTACAATCAGCATTAAAATTGTGTATTCCCCAAAAAACAACCAAATCATTTTTAAGTTTCAATAATTACTTTTAAAAATGTTACATCAGTTTGTTTTATATTCAGTGGTAAAAAGCATTTCTCTTTTGTTTTTAGCAAATACAAATGATTTTGGTCGCTGACTCTGCATTATTTTTTCTATTTCTACGATTTATAATATAATATTTGGAATTGATGAAAAAAATTTCGTTTTTTAAAATATGTTGTTATTTTTCATTTAGTCGTGGCTTTAAAACTTCCAGTAAGTTAGACTTAAATGGTTTAAGAAAAATAATGTATAGAACCATAGATAGTTAAGAGGGTTTTAAATTTAATATATTCGTGCGATACAAAAATTATGGGCCAACAATTTTGTAGAAAAAAGCATTGCATGTAGAATACAGTTTTCGTCCAGTTGTGCTTTCATTATCTTTCATGTTATAAATTTTTCGCTATTGTTCGTAAATTTTTTTCAACGAAATTCAGAGAAATTTTCGTCTTACATTAAGCTCACATCATGTCATGACTTTAAATTATTTTCCTAAAACATATCTTAACAAGTATTAGGCGGACACTTAAATAACAAAATTGTTTTTGGTATACTCTTGAATGTGTATTACGCATTTATACGTAGTTACAAATAAACAATTTTAAATTGCTTTTCAATATACACGTTTGCTTGTGGTTGTGTTTAATGTTTTACTGATAAAGTTTCCGTGAAAAAAACTTGTGCAGTAAAAAAGAACTATTACTATAGTATTCTTGCAGAAAGACAATATTTGTATAGTTTTATTTAACTGAAATATTTCGTTAGTTCTGTGTATTCCGATTTCATTTTTTATTTAGTACAAGCAGATTCTTCAAAGAAAAACATCACAAGTTACTGTATAATTGTTTGAAGCGTTAATTTAGGATGTCACTTTAAAAAAAACCTTTCATTGGAAAATGTAAATATTCTCAAATCAAACATAAGAAAGATTTTCTTTTGCTAAAAAAAAAAAAAAAATGCGAAACCTGAATTGTGATGCAGATAAATACAACAAATTAGGAAAGAATGCATTGCCTAATTGGTAATAGTTCATTAGGAAAGTTATTAAAATTATAATTGGTTAGAAATAGCTAGAGGTAACAATGTTTTACTTCCAGTTAAATACGTTTTACAAAATTTGTTTGGTTTCTAGTTTCTTGTGGTTTGCCTATTTTAGTATGAAGTAACACTAAGAATTGTTTATTTCTCATAACAAATACGCTGAACATATATTTACGTTTACTTAAGGTAGAGTTGGAGTCGATGTAATTTTCAGAAATTGTTAGTCAGATAGTCGTCGTTTCGGAAAACTGAAGTATTCGTTCATATCGTATAATTTTTCGCAAACATAAAATAAAACACGAATGTCGTGGAAAAGAGTATTGGGGAGATATAAATAAGTTAAATTTAGATTATTTACTAGTACAGTACTTGGCTATGGGATAAGCATATTGACATAAGTGTAATTTGAAAGGTCAAATATTTAATTTGCTTATTATGTACTACATTTTGTAAATCGTATAAAAGCGAACCTGTATGACGTAAGACGTTGGAGGGTGAATTAAAGATTCTACACTGTGCACTTATTTTTAACAGCTCAGATGTCTACAAATTATAGTAAGTGATGTAAACTAGACCCACGTGAATTGAAGATTACGACTTAGTTCTCGAACAAATCATGTTCGTTAGACCTTAAGGCAGCCCGCCTACTGGCCGTGTGTTTGTGTGGGTGAGGCGATGTTGACCGGCTCATCTGGTGCGGTATCGCCTCTATCGCAAGACACTAAAACGACATGCAGTGGTATCGTAGGTCACTCACCTGACTGATACTTTCAGTGGTGAACCCATCTTTTTACTGGTGGAAAGTTTTAAGCAAAGTCCATTGCGTGCTCCTAGAGTAGCTTCACACGAATCCCGTGAGTGGTTTTATCAGATATAACAGGTTGAAAAAGCTGTTTTTTTTTTTTTTTTTTTTTTTTTTTTTTTTTTTTTTTTTTTTTTTTTTTTTTTTTTTTTTTTTTTTTTTTTTTTTTTTTTTTTTTTTTTTTTTTTTTTTTTTTTTTTTTTTTTTTTTTTTTTTTTTTTTTTTTTTTTTTTTTTTTTTTTTTTTTTAGCCATTTTGAGGAGCTTTGAAATGATATTTCTAATTGACGTGATACTTTGAAACGACTCTTCATGCATCGTTTGGAGGGTAGTTTCTTTTCGTGTATAGACACGTTGGGCGTATGTGGAATTCTTTCTTTAAAAAAAAAATAACTTAATTACGAACACGCTGCAACGCATTTTAAGCGCGTGGCAGGTGAGGCCCTTAACGTCAACAGCCTATCTGAAACTGCTACATAAATCAAATTTGTTAACTAAATGGTAGCGGGAAATAATTTAGTAAACTCAGTTGGGCTAATAAATTATCTGACAGTTTAGTAAAGTGTAATTTAGTTCTCTTTATATGGAAAGATCTCTTAGTATTTAATTTTTTTTTTTAAATCTTCATCATTAACTATGAACGGAACCCTGAAGCACTAGACACATTTTATTACAGTAAGTCGGGTCACGTGAATTCTTAGCATGTTGACAGTGTCAGTTAGATCACTGCACAAGTTAACATAAATTTTTAAGTCAGGCATTAGAATTGTCATATCTCAGCACGGCTGAACAACAAATCATTAGTTGGCACACTATTTTGTTTGAGCGAGATTAAAATACACCGAGTGGGTTCCAGGAACGTACTTTAACTTTTCAAAAAAAAAATTTCAGGATCCTTAAAAAAAGTTACGTGAGCTGATCAAGACGATCGTGTTTTATTGTCTTCAGTGGATAAATTACCTTTCTTATACGTCGCTCGGTCGTGTTTTCTTATGGTGTTTGTGTTAAGCATACATTATTTTGAAGCCCTTCATCGATACTGCATGTAAGTGACTTGAAACTAAGTTGCATACGTTCAGTTGAGTTAATGTTAATTCTTCTATTATTATTAAACAACGAAAGTTGCACTGGGATGAAAATCAGATGCTGACGTTCCCAGTTTCTGTCACAATGAAAAGTAGAGGTTAATTCTACTGGCGTTTTAGATCTTCCGAGGAATATTACACAAAAAAAAAAAAAAATTCGGAATAACTTGTAGCCAACGAATTTCACCGACATACTAATTCAAACACAACAATTCGACAACATAAACTACAATCACTCAAGATTCCACAAAAAAAAAACTTAACGTTTAGAATCACGTTCATTCAAAACACACGATACATTCCTGAACCATTGGTAAAGTCTGTATTAAATCCGACTCCGTGCAGATATCTCAGTTGCGGCGGAAAGGATATTTTCCTTACCTAGCTCCTCATTAAGAGGAAGTACTGTCGAGGTTTTATATTTATGTATTTTCATCATAATTCTTGTTTAAGATAAATGTCTGAAAATATATCTTCGTTAGAGCACGTGTACTGATAGAATTACTATCGCCACAAGAAATTGTACGTTACTTTTGTTACAGCATCTGAAACCGTCTTAAGGTTGCCATAATTTTAACACTGATATTAAAATAATATTCCTAAAAACTAATAAATATCAGTTAACTGCTGTTCCTCGTTCTTAAATTAGATTACCTAACTAACTTGTAGTAGAATTAACCATAACCCACGTGATCTAAGAAAGCGATACTACGTGTCCAATAGGAAGATACGTAAGTTAGCCACTGAGCGTCGTTATCAGTCAGGCGATGTGTTAACAACATCCATAGCCCCGGCTTTATAAAAGTTTGCGAAAGTGGACTGCTCTGGAAGAGTGCGAGCCACGCTGAGGAATGGATTATTCGCGCTCCCGACAGCGAGATGGAACGGCCATCTACGAGACGAGAGAAAAACATCACCGGTTAATTCGCTTCTGTTCAGAGGATCGATTAATCACTCTATTACAGGTGCAGCGCAAAATTTTGCACCTGAATTGTGCCTGTTGCGCCGTAGTGGACTTAATACACACACACACACACACACACACAGGGGGGTGAGGTCACGTGATGAGTGGAATGTGAGAGCAAAATTGACTGAAACAAGCACCAAGAAGAGCCTCGGAGCCTCGGCGTAAGTAAATTTGCCTGTTCGTGCATTAGTAAAAAAAAAAAAAAAAAAAAAAAAAAAAAAAAAAAAAAAAAAAAAAAAAAAAAGCGGGTATATTTGTTCCGTGTTACGCACAAACCAACTAAGCGCCAGAAGTATCTTAAATTTGTTCCAAATATTGGCTTTATGCAACTACAGGGACAGCAGCATCTGAGTGGTTAGGCCATTCTCACACCAAATATATTAGGGTTCTATTCCCGATGGGGTTAGCCCGGATTATTTGTATGTGAGGAAACGTGGCTGACGCCGTTAGTTGGCGGTTTTTTTTTTGGGGGGGGGGGTACTGCTGTTCCCCTCGCCCATGCATTCCACCATTGTTCCATTGTAGGGACTCATTCCACGCCTACTGGCTCTGATGACGAAAGTCAGCCTCTCGGATTGTGATATACTGCCATCGGTTTCATTCAATAGTCAATATTTTATTGTTAAGACTGTATTAAAGGTGATTATATTTAAATATTTTTTACTCAAAATTAACTAATATATATATATATATATCTGCTTGATAAACACCGTTCATATAATTCCAACAACAATAAGGGTTGCAAGTGTTGACCAGTTTTACTTGGCCTGTGTCCGCGCTACATCCGGTGCAAATGGCTTGTGGTGATATATAATGGTGTTCCAAAATGATTCGTAGATAGAGATGATGATATATCGCGATAATGTTTTGGGCCAACATACGCTTGAAAACGCAGTAGTTTTTTGTGAAATGTATGATGGAGTGATATACGTGTGACACAACGTAGCTGCCTGCAGACCAATCACAAGCAGAAAATATTACAATAGCGGGATTCTTATTGGCTCAGTGAAATAGGGTAACAGCTCTACGTAAAAGAGAATGCCAGTAATAATTTAATAAGCTGAACATGTGTTGAAATCCAGCAAACAGTCAAATTTTCCCGTGATAAACCATCCTCTACTCATAGAGCCCAGCGTCTCGCCACTGACTGATTCCACATGACAACTACTGTTCTGTAAAGACGAATAACAACTATTCAATTAGTGGCGTACCAAGAGTTATCATTGACTTAGTCTGAAGGTGTAATGAAAATAACGAAGGGCGAATGTCAGATATGGACATGATATACAGAATGTTTATAAAAGAACTCCGGTGTTTGAAATTGTTATAGATAGTAAATTTTGTAAGTGAGGTAGAAGAGTTCAATCACATGAGGCGTGCGCAGGACATTCGGCGGATTTGTGTAGTGTGTAGTGGAATGTGTTCATCAAAGGTTTTCAGGCTTGCACGACTTAACCTTGCCAACGGTCGCCCTTCATTCTAGGACTGACCGATCCAGTGACCACAGCTAAGTCCAGACATAATCCCTTTGGATTATTTCTGAGGACACATTAAGAACATGGTTTATGCAGGGACGATACGTGATGTTCAACACCCTGCGTCAACGCATTATTGCAGCAGTCGGAGCCATACCAGCTGACATATTGACGCGAACATGGACGGAGATTGAATATCGTTTGGACGAGTGCAGGTTTGAAGGTGTGACCTGCCTTCTCGTATTGTTGTTTCAATACTGTTGTATTTACTCCGTACCGAAAACTGCTAGTGAAACCCTGCAGTTCTTCTATAATAATCTTGTATTTGAGCCTAGCAAACAGTTCGCGATGAATCAGTGTCCTTAGTTATAATAGTGTTGCGAACACTTCCTCAGTCAGGACATTCTATTTGGAATCCGTTGTATACAACTACATTTGTTGAATCTACAATAAATGAAATGCAAATATCGCTGCCAACATTAATAATATGTTGGGGTCATTACTTATAAACTCTTCATATAGGCAAGACTATCATTTACTTTTAATGGTGTGAACGTAAAATCTATGGTGCCAATGTTAATTTTACACAAGGGAAGGGAATTGACTGCGATGCCATTACAAAAAAGAGGAATGGAACCGCCATGGTCTATAGCTACGGTTCATCCCAGCATTCGCCTAGACTGATTTAAGGAAAAATATACTCGAAGAAAGAGAAGAAAGCGACGCCTCATAAACGTTTGTGTGGAGACGAGGTGTGTGTGTCTATCAGCGCTAGACACTTGTGGCACTTTTAGTACTTTGAGGACCATAGCTTCCAGCAGGAAAAGGAGATGTGTCTTTCTTGCCATAAATTATACAGCTTTCCTTACAAGGGAACTGTAACGAGCTAAGTTTGTCTCTGGAACAGGAAAGAAGCCCATGGTGGGAGGAGGGTTGTTTGGCACGAGATGTTATCACTTATTGGCCGGGGGAGCTGGGTTTTCTTCGAATTAGGGGTGGTGGAGGACAGGAATGAGAAGGGGGTGAGGTGCCACAGGATGGGGTGCGAGACAGGAGCGCCGCGAAAGCCAATCGAAGGAATAACTTATTGTTCGAGGGAGGGGTGATGGTACGTGATAAAACGTTTAAAGCATCCCAACTCGTGAAGAGGGGTTTTATGGGTGGGGTTGCTTCCAGTTTACTTCTCGCGCGCTCGTAAAGTGTTCTTCTGTTGGCTCCGCGTCCGTGTGACGGCAGTGCTATGCTGAGACCCGATGTACGAGAATATTGCAGAGAACGTTTGTTAACTGCGTTTAGAGGATATACCAATGAAGTGTGTCTAATAACCACGTATAGTAGTAGAAGGAAGTTTAGTATTCATACCAATTGAAAACAACTAACAAAGAATAAACCGAGCGAGGTGTCGCAACGGTAACATGCATTTGCATTTCGCATTCTAAATGATCAGGATTCGATCCCCGGATCCGGCCATCCTGATTTCGGTTTTCCATCACGGTTTACCGAAATCGCGCCAAGTGAAAAGTGGGATGGCTTCTTAACAAAGGCCATGGCCGACTCCTTTCCCAGATCCGATCATTGTCACAGTCTCAAATGACCTCGCTGTCGACGCCCACTTACCTACCTTACCAAAGCACAAATGTTATGTATGTTTCTCAATGGTTTAACTATGCGGTGATCTTTAAACGCGTGTAATACTTATTAATATGTTGTTACTTTTTTTTTGTAAGAGTAGTATTTTTAGTTTTCATATTCTATAGGTACTTGTGCGTTATGGTTTATAATTCAATATCAGTAGTAACTAATTATGTGCACTGAATAAATCTTAATTAACTGAAGTTTTTACTTCTAAATTTAATGCTCCTGTCAACACAGTAATTAGAAGATGTAAAATTGTGTCTTGCCTTATCTCTTAGTAGTCGGTTACTTTTAAAAGGAAAGTTTTCTGTACCTACAAGATGCTTTGAGCAGCTCAAAGAATTGCGTTATTGATGAAGATATGTCTTGCGGCGATACAATAACATATCGCTTATTGTTAAAGATCGAATGTCACAGATTCATTAAATATACTTCCGTTGACTATCAGGAAAGCGATTTAAATAAAAAAAAACCTTTCAACCCCTTTGACAAAAATTTTGACAAGTAGCGATTAAGATTTGGTGAAAACATAAATTATCCCACTTTACACGTATGCATAAGCCCTATGTGAAATTTGCTACTTAACTTTGTCAGAGTCTTCAAGCAAATTCAACGGTTCAAATTTACAATTTTTTTATCATGCCTAGTTTCATCTGTGTACTAGTAAAATTGTAGAGTTTAGTTGTTGTTAGGTATAAAAAAACTGCGTGACTAAATTTCAAGGATGCCGTAACAAATCATCACATATGCGCTCTTACAAGGAATACTTAATTTTTCTTTGTAAAATTGCACGTAAGTGTAAACAGTCATAATTCACGATAAAACGTCGAATAGGAAAATCCATGTTTTTGGAGGAAAACATTTTTCTCAATAAGTCATTCGCAAATGCCTACTTTGTAAAGGATACACTACAATATTAAAACGAGCTGTAAGTATGTCTCTTTGCAGTGTTTTAATGTCCTTACAATGTATTAACTTAATCCTCATTTAATGCGAAATATTCACTGAAAACATTTTGGTGAACTTTAACTTGCATACGTTCAAATAAACATAATACAATTTACGATGTGGATCAGAATGCATATACCCAACTCTAATACGTTATTCTTAGCGAACAATTATGTCGTATTACGTCGTGTTTAAAAACAAATTAAAATTTGCGACTTGATAAATTACCAGAAAGTACGCGAGATGGAACTAACACAATCGTAAGGATGTTTCGAGAAACAAATTGTCAAGCTGTTAAACTGTGTACGGTTAAAGCGTTCTACTCATTGCTAAAATAAATAAAATAATTAACAGGTTAAATAATCCGGACTCATTGCTTGAATATAAAAATAAAGTTGGATAAACCTTTAGTATACATTGCTTAAATATGAAAATATGGATGGTTAAATTATTGCTATATGTTGCTGAAATATTCAAATATGGCTGGTTAAATAATTACTACACATCACTTAAAATAAAATGTAGAGAGTTAATCGTTCACATTTATGTTCTAATATTAAAATATGGATGGTTAATTCATTGCTGTGTGTTGCTTAAATATTCAAATATGGATGGTTAGTTCATTACTACACATATTTTAAATGTTAAAATGTAGAGAGTTAATCGTTCATACTTATGTTCTAATACTAAAATATGGATGGTTAATTCATTGCTGTGTGTTGTTTAAATATTCAAATATGGCTGGTTAAATCATTACTACACATTGTTTAAATGTTAAAATGTAGAGAGTTAATTGTTCATACTTATGTTCTAATGTTAAAATGTGGCGCGTTAATTCATTGTTATGCATTGAAATGTGGCCGGTTTAATCGTTACCACTCACTGCTTAGGTAGGGATGGTCACTATTTTCGCACGTGACTTATACCATCTTTATCAACGCAATTTTCAAAGAACTTATATACTTACCATGACAAAATGAAGGTAAGAAGTGAGCGGGTTTTACGGCCTTTACACAACGAGGTCTTTAGAGCTAATGAGGGTGAAGTGACAGCACATCCATGCCCAAGTCGGGATTCAAACCCAGGACCCCTCGAACAGTAAACCGGCGCCTAACAGACCACGCTATGGAGGCTGGCTCACAGCATGAATCTCCTTTCCGTACTCACGCGATTAAACCGGTTTCAAGTAAACGAAGTTAAGTATTTCGAAGAGTGGTGTAAGCCTGCGAGGATAGGTAATACGTTAATCACCGACGCAGGAAACAGGTGGAAAAAACAATCTGTAGAGATGGAGAAAAAAATCTTTGGAGCAGCCGTAATATGCAAAACACTGTAACAGCCTCCGCCTTGTGTGATTTGTATGATAGCTATGTAGTTGTTTAAGGTCATAATAGGTAGTTTTTATCACATGAAATGTAGTTTTTTTCACATTGGTGAAAAAAAAAAAAAAACAGAAAAAAATTTAATGGAATTCTTTGAATGTATTAAAGACTACAAGCATCCGTACGGTACACAATTTTATGTAGGCATTTAGGATACATACTACTAATAACGAAAGAAGAACGTCAGATGAGGACATGTTGTTACACTGAAGCCTAGCAGTCAACGTTTATCGCGATGAATCGGTGTTCCTAGTTATCTATGCTTTTCTATGTTCTGACCACATAGGCATATTCCCACATCTGGTCGTGGAAGCATGTAATGATATGAGAGCTATCTGATAGACCTCGTGAACGGATCAAGCTACACTAACGAAACACACTAACAGGTCATTCGGGATAAAGTGAGCACCAAATATTTAACCTTTGGAAAAATCATTATACGTTTCTTCCTATAATTTAACATTACCAATTGTTACCTTACACGTTGTACGGTTGGCAGCGAATTGCCGAATGTAGTACATGAACTTTTATCATTTAAACGATACCGAAATAAAATCAAATGACTTCGAAATATTTGTGTTCTATAAAACAAATACAATTTTTTTTATCAAACATAAAGGTTCCTACCGAATTCACAATTTATATTACACGCGAAAACATCAAGTGACGTGTCCTGAGAGGTTATAAACCGTTATGCGCGGAATGATAACGAATTTGCTGAAAACAGAAATTTAGCAGGACTACTTTGAGTGCTCATTTTATCCCGAACCTTCTATAGCGAGGTGGCGCAGTGGTAAGAATCTGAAGGACTTGCATTCGGGAGAATCTGGTTTCGATTCTTGACTCCGGCCATCCCGTGGTTTTCTGAAATCACTAGAAGCGGAACATCGAGGGTTGTTCCTAACATAGAACGTCGTGGTCGCATGCTCCCCTGTTTCCTGTCTGCTCGAACCGTTGGTTACGTCTCTAATGACTAATGCAAAGCAAGCAGTCGAGATACACCGTCTACACTACCCTGCATCTGCATGTCGTTGATCATCCCAAACGGCACCAGACCGAATGCTGCAGCACCTCGGACAAGTCGAGCGGCAGTATTTGTCGAGGGTACGTCTCGCCATGCGCGACACGACCCGTCCATTAGCTCACGTTGTTTATATATATATATATATATATATATATATATATATATATATAAATATTTTTTTTTTGATACCGTAAGCAGGGGTGACTTTGGGCACTAGGGGTGACCTGAGAAACTTACATAAAATTTTAATTTTCCATGTATGTCAAATGTGAGTAAATGTTTATTAAATATCATTTATTAATTTATTTAATTACTTTGTTTGTGGCAAAGTTAGGGGAGTCGCCTTCTCTGACACTTAACCATGTCTAATACAATTAAAAACGTACATGTGTGATTAACAAAAATAAAACTGTTACAACAATAGGCACTTATAAATACAAAATTAATATAGCAAAAATGATTCATTAATTTAACTAGATGCATAAAAAAATTAAACTATTTTTACATATGAATGAGAAAGCGTAATATCACCGCAAGTAAAGAAAATATATAAGTAAATATTTGAACAGTGAAACTATAAATACGCCATTAGTCGTGAAAAATTATGAGTATTGAGTATGCTATCTAAATATTCGTGTATAACAGTACAGCTACAGACTAAACTTGCGGGAGTTTATATGCATCTAGATAACAGCATCATAGTATATAATAAACGTATTTTTGTTTTAAAAAATTTTAACGCTTTGTGATATAAATATGTATGTTCATGTATGTAAACTGGGTAAGTTTAGAGTAAGTTAAAGAAACTGCATATCTATAAAATTTATATTTTGAGCTAATTTTGAATTCTAAACACTTCAAATGGTAATAAAATAATACTAGTATACGTCATTCGGGATAAAGTGAGCACTAAAAATTTAACCTTTGAAAAATATCTCTAGCCGTTACTGCATATAATTCTACATTAACTCTAGTTGTCTTGTTGCTTGTATTGTTGGCAGCGAAAATATGCAATATAGTTCCGTGTGTTTCCTATTTAAAAAAAAACACTATAGAAACAAAATCGACCGAAATTGACATTATTGCATTTTGTAAAATTAATAAACTTTTTAAACTGTATTGATTCACACTGACTGCACAATTTATCTCACACGCGCAAACATGAAGTGACGTGCACAAAGAGGTTAGAAATGTCCCGTCGTCAGCCGTTACGCGCGGAAGGATACGAATTGGTTGAAAATATGATTTTAGCAGGGCTTTTTTGAATGCTCACTTCATTCCGAAACACTTATACAAATATATACACCAGATAAAGTAACACCATACCTCCACACCACGAGATGTTTAATTTGCAACAAATGCGATTGAAACAGCTTAGGTTTGAGCATGTAATTCATTGCTTGGAATCCATTTGAAAATAAATTTCTTTACTTAGGGCTGCCATTTATGTGAAAAAAAAAATTTCCCTTCGAATGTTTCAAAATCACCCCACGCGTCCAATGTCAACGCACTGAAGGACAAGTTGGACAAAGGAACAAGTAGATATATATTTGGGACTCTTATAACTTTTAATTATTCAAGTAAGTCAACAATAGTTTGAACACCGTACTACGTGTCTGTCTAAAAAGAAGAAAGTGAGTGTAGATGTGAAGGTGGCTAGAAGGATAAGTAGAAACAGGAAGTTTTCGAGAAACATTTTTGCACCACTTTGTTTCAAAGCCTTATGTGCACGCCTGTAGCTCTGATTAATGGTTATCTGCCTTGTGTTTTCGTGCAGAGTCATGTCTCATTTGACTGTGCCAATCAGAACTAGGCTAACTGGGGCACCACAAGTCTGTGATTCGCGGATAGAATCCTAAAACTCTGGAATAAAAACAACCAATCACTGACCACGAATCAGAGCTGCATGTGGGCACGTACGGAACTGAAACAAAGTGGCGTAAAAATCTTTTCGCCATAAAATCATTTCCATACTTATTGGTTGTGGCGTCATTTATGGGCAGAGCATGAATGTAGAAATGTTGCATAACTAAAGTTGCTCACATTTAGCGAAATATAGAGATGACTTGTCGTAATGACATACGGCAAAGTGTTTGTTCAATGTTCTGCAGTCCTCATTCCTGGTTACTGCAGTCGCAATATGTTCACGTGTAGGCCAAGTGTCTCACAACAACGTGCTGTAGTATGATCTTTGACCAAGAAACTAAATCCAGTAACATGCTGTGGGTCGTGCTGCAATCGTTGGCCATCTTATGAGTTGTGTTGGAGAACAAAACGCATGCAAAGAAGGTGCACATTCTTACGCTGATTTAAACATTTAGTAGCAATTTGTTCATGCTGGATTTTTCTTTGTGGTACTCGCATTTTTTTTGTGACCGCGCCTTTTAATTGGCGACAGCAAAAAGTTTTCGTGGGGAGAGGTGATATATTCCGTGTTGCGAATGAGATTACGTGAAGTAATGTACGTTTTCAGAGCAAGCTTTAGCAGATAAATGTTCAATAAAGACGTTTTAGAGTAGACTTTGATATTTTCAATAGCTTTAACGTCGCGTAGAAAGCGATGTAATTAGAGACTGTTTACATATAACTCTACAGTAGGATGGGAATTGACCATTGAGCCTTCGTTGACGAACCGTCCCAGCATTCGCTTGGAGTAATATCGAGAAACCATTCAAAATTGAAATCAAAATAATGGCCGGTGCGAGGGATTGAAACCATATCCTCCCGAATGCGTATCCAACGAGTAACCACTGCGCCACCCATCTCGGTGGGTTGTATTTAAGATGTATGGACTATATAAAATGTAGGATAACAACTTAGTGACGTTTATAAGAGTCGTCGAAGAGGATATCGTACGATAGTTCAGTGCCTTGCTCGTGGAGAAGGAGAGACAAGTAGTTAGTAATAGTAAGTCATAGTGCCAATGTTTTCCCAGGCTCATATAAAAACATGGCTATAGACTCGATTCCTCTTCCTCTATCTTCGAATAGTTTGTGTTTTTCATACCTAACTGTAGGCCTACATATTTAAATAGGAAACTTTAAGCCGGTGTTGGACGCGCTCCACGAATGAACATATCACACCCCCATTACAATACCAACACAACTAAAAAATCAACATTTTTGAGTTATGTATGTAGTGAAATAGAAGATAGTTTTCTCTCTCTAATACTGCACTAACATAACCAAGAAAATAATTCCAAAAATTAAATAAAAAGTTTAGTTTCTGAGCATATTTGCCAAGTAACGGTAATTATCAGTGGCAAGACACACATTTCTACTATTTGTGCAGCATGATGATAAACAGCAGAAGTTATTTTCCACAGCAATACCAACATATTTTGTGTTAGCCTATGTTTACACTACAGTGTAAACATCCAAAAATCAGAAAATATGAATGTGTGATAACCGTATATATCTCAAAATTACATATTTTGAGTTATGTTGCTATTGCATTAGGCGTGCGATAGTGATTGAATTTAGGGATTGCAATTCTAACAGTCCATTTATTTTGTGTTTTACATGCGTGATAATAGTGACAACATATGAACATAGTCGATTTCAAAAGACCTTTTTCGAAATTACCGTACATTCTCTTTAGGGGTATGTATGTCAAGTATTGAACCTAAAAATAGATTTCTGAGAAATTCAAATAAACCGAAAATGTCTGGCATCTATATGCCTTGAAGGAAAAAAAAAGTTTAATATCAGCGTCGTGTATCGGAGCTTCGATTGGTAGAGAAAACCGATACGTGTTCGAAGCGTACACTATTCTTGGGGCGTATCTGAAAATGTCCTGTATCAAAGTAAAGGATATTAATGGTAAAGTAAGCACTTTTCAAAGCCCTGTAAAATTAACGTTGTCGTTCGATCGATTCCTATATTTTCACTAAAATGTTTTGTCACAAATGTTTGAGCCCGCAATGAAGTACTGTCCACTTATGTGTTTAATGCATGTTGGGTGGTACTTACAGATGCTTAAATTTACTCAGAAGGGCATACATTATACTAGTTCGCAAGATTCCTAAAACTTGCGGTAGACAACGACACGATTTTTTTGCGTTATTTTAAATGATGCAAGGTGAGCGCAGTTGGTAGTCATATTATTTTTGTATTAGAGCATACGTATTACATTCTCCCCCATTTATTTTAACTGAATGAGAGGAAGAGTGTATGCCTTAACTACCTTCGTGTATTCATTAACAAATAAACTCACTAGCCTCACATAAATTTTGATTATAATGTAGTGTGACTGGATTCAGTTTCTTGGACGTACTCCATTGCAAATTGAATGACTGTGTTTTTTCTTTTCCAGTTTCCTCAGATAAATATGCATACCGGGTCCATACCAGGCATTGATATGATCTTTGAAAGAACTGTGCAATGGAGTACGTCCAAGAAACTGAATCCAGTCATGCACTCCCATTGCACAGTTCTTTCAAAGATCATAATAATGTAGTGTATTGTTCAGCGTACGGCTGAAGCACTGAACGCCTCAAGAACGGTGTGTTTTCAGCGCTTCGCGTCAATAAAGTGTCAGAACACACAATTCAATCACGTAGCCAGACACCTAATTGTGACTCTTTTGAGTACCATTAGACCTATGTGTAAGGGAAGAAAATTACACTTATATGTAAGAAGAACTTTTGATAAGAGAAAAAAATTACATGGCGTGTAATGTAATATTTAGTTACGTGACGAGGGAAAATTACTAATACAGAATACCAAAACATCAACTATACAGGCATTAACCCGTTACCTCTGGGTGTTAAGCAGTCTCTTGCAAAATATAATTTGTTTTAATAATGTTTATACTTGTACGAGGTATGATTTGTTTTATAGACATAAATTAGTAATATTTTTTTACAGTAATGATCATTTTCTAGCTTTTATAGTTCTTGTACAACTGCAGGTCAAAGCCGAAATTTGCATAAAACGGTTTTATACAAGAAAGGAAAACCAACTAACTCAAAGAAATAAAATAATTCACAGTGAAGAACAACGTCACGGGATACGTCAAGAGATTTGCAAAAACCGTATTAAATATATTTGATATTTTTAAAAAGATTGATTAAATTAACATAAAAAGCCAATTTTCTGAAATACAAAAACTTCAATGCAGGGTTTTTATGCACGTCTTGACGTAACTGTTCTTTACTGTTAATTATTTCATTTCTGTAAGTCAGTTGGTCTTCTTTTCTTGTATAAAACAGTTTTATGCAAATTCGGACTTTGACGCGCCATTACACAAAAACTATGAAAGCTGGAACATTTAAATTACTGTGCAAAATAGTCACGACACATGTCTATAAAACAAACCATATCTCGTTCATATATGAAAATTATTAAAATCGTTAAAATTTTGCGTGAACTCCGCCTGTAAGGAGCGCACCTTGTCCACCCATAATTTCTCATCGAAAGAAACAGAAGACGTCACCTTCACGCTATCTGAGAAAAGTCCTCCAAGTGGGAAGAGCTCTGAAGGATGAGCTACTAAGAGATGGCTGATTTTTGGTGATAATAATTTTGTACCAACTTTTTTCAATGCCTTACGTGCATACCTGCAGTTCTGCTTCATTGTTTTTGCCTGGGGTTCTTTATGCAGAAACGCCACTCTTTTGATTGAGCTAATAACATATCTGTGATTTGCTGAAAGAACACAAAGATTCTGAGATTTGAAAACATTCAATCACTTTGAACGATTCTTGCAATAGGGGCGAGTTACTAACCAAAGAAGTATTTTGGACATATGCCACTGCTACAGTGGAGTATGTCCAAAATACTTTCTTTTGTTTGTAATGCAATCACCGACCGTGAAGAAAGGTTACAGATGTGCTTGTAAGGAATTGGCAGCAGTTGATACAAAACTCTTGTAACGACAAGTCAGTGGCACTAGAGATGGGTAGACGGTTGACAGTTCTGATACCACAAGGTGGACGACTTGGTGCTTTGCCTCGTGCCGGGGGCTTTTCCTTCATCTTCATTGCACGAGAATTTAACACCTTGCTTGTCATAACTACTGAAGACTCGACGTGATGGAAGGCAAATGAGGGATGGAACAAGGGCAAAGAAAAATGATCAGAAAAGCGTGGCTGATATTCACGAAAGTTGGTTACAATCAACCGTGTGTATATGCACGAATGAGAGTGTAAAAGTAGAATTAACTGAATATTTATATAGGGCCATGGTTTAGTCATGTCCAAGAGCGTCTCCGCGGGTTGGTTCCCTGATTTTCGTGTGTGAGAATCGTGCCGGACGATGCCGCTAGTCGGCGAGTTTTCAGTTTTCTCGGGGATCTCCCGTTTTCCCCGCTGATTCATTCCGGCGGTGCTCCATACATCGTATCACCCCTCACCGGCGCTAAAGACCTCTATGTAAAGTGCTGACCAAAATGTTTTCATAATTCACTACAAGCAAGCGGCGACCATATAATTTCACTGGTGGAAAATCTGAAATCTGCAGAAAACTTCAGTGCACAATAGTACAGTTAAAAAAAAAACTGTCTGTATAGGTTACTCAAAAACTCTTTATTTACCACGACTCTAATTTGTTTACGTAAAAGAAAATTTTTGTTTGACTTTACAACTCTGAAACAAAAAGTTGTTCAAATTTAAACGGTTCTGTAGTATTCGTTATTATGAAATTGTTTTAAGACATGCTTTTCGTTAAGAATAATTATTTTGCTACAAAAATTGTCTGAAACGTTTTGTATAGTAAAAGAATTAGCCAAAACATTTAGTATCAAAAAATAATATATCTTAGGTACGGTTTATTTTGCTGTGAATCAAGTTTTTTAATGCAAACTAAAGAGCATCACGGTATAGGAAATATTTTTGCTCTGGTTAAGTGAGTTACTTACACGTAATCATATGCGAAGATACGCAAATTTCAATCTTTTAAGAGACTTTGTTAGGATAGCTCCGAGCAGGTGTGACCACGGAAGTGTCTGATAAAATGGGCGGAATAGATTGCAGCTGTAAATGTGAAACTCGCGTGCGTCTGCCTATAAAGAGTGGATAGATACACGCCATATCGTGTCGGCAACTGTTCTGAGAGCGCAATTTCAATGAATACTGCGATGAATACCGACCACATGAAATAGATTGTTCTCCGATTTTTCACAAAGAAAAACAAATACATTGCTAGAGCCACGATTTTATGGCGAAAAGATTTTTGCAACATTTGGTTTCGATGCGTCATGTGCACACCTGCAGCTCTGCTACATCGTCTGTGATTGGATGATTTTACCCCCACTTGCCTTGGCAAATTATAGACGTACAAACTCACTATAATCTTATTCCGATTGGTGCAGTAAAATGAGAAACGTGTTTGAACATAGACACGCTGCCAATGATCTTGAAACAGAACTGCCGATGTGCACGTGAGTCACTGAAACAAAGTGGGGCAAAAATCTTTTCGCGACAAAATCATGGCCCTATACATTGCATATCTATGGTAGAAAACCCTAGTATCTGCATTCTTCTTTTCAGTTTTGGGTTACTCATTATAGCGCCGTCGTTCACCACTTATTTTAAAATCAATAAACGGTTCTTCGTGACATGTTGTAACGAATATTTGAAAATAAATGTAAACGTTGTACCGCATGGTCGTAAATAACTTGTATGCATTACAGTAATCTCACTTTGTTTGTATGCAGTAGAGTGATCTCTATTATTAGGTTTGCGTATATTGATATTTACAGTGTTTTTAAGACCTCTATAACACTAAAACTTGTTACTAGGCTCGTGGTTTATTTTAAGTACGTATTATATGTATACATTTTTGGCTGAAATACGAATTAATAACACAGTTTATATGGAGGGTATCTTGAAATTTGGGTTATGCTAGCTTTTCACGTAATATTTTTCAATGGTGGACTGAATGCTTACAAGTGATAATTAAAATTATATTTTTGTATAAGGCTCTTGCTACACTATTGCGCAAGGTGTTTCTTGCATGCGAATTATGAAGCATTACTTAAAGTAGGAGGGGGCACAGGAATGAGTCAAATTAATATATATATATTTTTTTACAAAAGTTTCGTAATTTACATTATACTTATAAGAACCACAATTGAAACGTTTCTACAAATACATGCATATGTATTTAAAAATAAATACATGTACTTAAAATATGTATACACGACCTCGTATGTTTATAGTAAAAACGTAATGCAAAAGGTTATTTCATATTAATAGGCAAATTATTATCAGCTTTAAACATAGAGGAAAAAAAAACATAGAGGGGGCAAGTATCTTTCGACCATTATGTTTCCGTTGCCTAGGCCTAAACAGGTTGATCATAGCTTGTGTGGTTTCTGACTAGTACATACGGAACTGACATCGACGTTTGAGACCCAAGAAGTTAGACCACTTTATAAATCCGTTGGCGAAGGTCGATCAATAATAAAGCAACCTTGGGTACTAAAATCACCGCTCACATAAGCACTACCCAGTAAACCGCTGAGGATACAGTAAAGCCGTTTACTTCACAGCAAAGGAAAATATTTTATTGGGGCTATTTAGCTTGCAATTATGAAATATTAGTTTCAATAAATAAAAGAAATCATACTTGGCTCTACTTAGTTATTTATTTAAACATCTGTCTTTGACTACGGTGTATTGGTTTCATAGTTGCAGACAAAGTTTTTTTTTTAAACCATAAAGAATCTAGTCTTAAAGGTGACAATTTAATGTTTCTGTTAAACAGCTTCAATGGCCACACTTTTTTTTGTTAGCATATCTATATAAACTACTTCAAACAAGATTTTATTTCGAACAAATCGGTTTGCAGCGGTACATTTTAGAATAAATATTATCTTTGCCGTAACAACGTAAGTTAGTGTCCCGTTAAAGCAGTAGTCAGATCACTACGTAGATTGTAAAGAACTATGGTAATGGAAATTTTAATATTTGGCTTCTGTGGAAATCTTTGCGACGTAAAATTGTTGTAGTCTGTTTGAAATTTGTGATCATAACGAAACTATTGCAGTAAAGGATGCTCGATGAAACAAACCTGACTTGAGTGCGCTTCGCGTAAGGGCGTTTGGGCACAAGATATACATGTCATTGTCGACCTTAATGACACCTTGCTTTGTAGAGAGCTTCATTACAGTACAACTGATTAAACAATGTTGCATGTTTTTGAGTTGCAATCAAAGAAGAGGTGAGGTGTCGCAATGCGACCACACTGGAAACGTGTGCGCGAGAACCAGGGGTTCGATTTACGGTCCGATATCCCTGATTTATATTTTTCAGTAATTTTCTGACATCAAAATACGGTTTAGTATTTGCAACATGAAACAGGTGTCTAGCACCAAGTTTTTGGGACTATAATTCGAAAACACACTAATCTGAAAGGAACACACAAAATATCTCATTCCTAAACTGAATTCTCCTTGTTTTACCCTACGATTAGACATGATGGTATATCGCGAAATTGTTTTATGCCAACATACCCTTGAAAACGCTGTACCTAATTGCAACACATATGATGAGTAATGTACGTCTCACACAACGTATCTGTCTGCAGACAAATAACAGGCACAAAATATTTCAATAGCGGGATTCTTATTGGCTTAGTCAAATAGAGCTACAACTCCACTTACAAGTGAAAACCAGTAATCTTCTGGTAAGCTGAATGTGAGTTGAAACCCAGCAAACAGTCAATATTTCCGCGATACACCATCTCTACCTACGATGTATGTGTAAAGTTACAAATAAGTAATACTTAAGAGCCCACGATTTTTCGCGAAAATAATTCTGCAGCAGTTTTTTTTTCAATGCCTTACATGCACATATAAAGCTCCGCTTCATGGTTATTGGTAGAATGTATTATTGCACAGACGTGGCTCATTTGACTTTGTCAACAGGAACAAGGTTACTGCGACACCACAGTCTGTGATTTGCAGGTAGAACCCTAGACGCTGAGAGTTACAATCAGCCAATCACTGACCATAAAGCACAGCTGCATATGTACACATAAGGGATTGAAACACACTGTTGCAAAATTTTTTTCCACGAAAAGTCACGGGTTCTAAGAGATTATATTAAATTAATATATTACCGATTCTTTAATCTTCGATGAATTTGTTACAACACGCTGGGGTAACTCTAATTCAACTTATACAAGAAAAAATGCAGTCTTGTTGCAAAAAAAAAAAAAAAAAAAACTACCGTCAGTATTATCAGTGGTGATAAACCAAAGCAATTTTGCAAACTTTTATCTAAAGTTGGGAAATTCTACCACTACAATGTGAATACACTGATTCACTCTTTAGATTAACTTCAAAGAACGCTACAAAGTTCGTACTAATCCTAATTCGTAACACTAGGTCTAGAAACAAACTTCATGAACCAGGAAACACACAGATAATGTTCCAAAAATGCTCCTGTTACTCAGAAATTCACATTTACAATAAAATGAAACCATTTCTAAATATATATTAACCAAATATATTTAAAACTTTTTGAACTTTTAACTATAACCCGTAAATTCTTACTTATAATTATTACTAGTGATTTTTGTGAAAAGAATTCTGCAACAACTAGTTTCAATGCCTTACGTGCACACCTGCTACTCTGGTCCGTGGTTATTGGCAGAATATGGATGGGCAGCGGCGTGGCTCATTTGACTGCGACAACAAGAACAATGTTACCACGACACCACAAGTCCGTGATTTGCAGGTAGGACCCCGAGACACCAAAAGTTAAAAACTTCCAATCACTGACCATGAAGCACAGAAACAGGCGTTCACACAAGTCACTGAAACAAATTGTTGCAGAATTCTTTTCACCAAAAATCACTGGCTCCACTTATAATCTACAATCCAAACTCTGTTCACCTAATGGCGAGTTTATATTCCTGTATTTTTTCCTGAATTTGTTTATAAATTGTCTTTTTACATGTGATTTTTACTTATTTTACTAAATAACTGAATACATTAAATGCAGGTCCTTTTCTAATAAATATGTATGTGTATGTTTATGAAATACTTGTATATAGAGATTAATGTATGGCGATACCTACATTTTTGGAGTTATACTTCAGCATGTACCGAGAAAAAAATATTGTAAAATCAAGCAAAATTTGCTTGAAACAACCAAATTGCATATTTAAATACTTGCAAACAAATGTATGGTTTGTTACAACCAAATGATTGCTTTGAAATATGTTTGCAGTTTTAACCAAATGACGTGATTGATGACGCAAAACAGATATCGTTAAATCAAACATACGTTTGTTTGTGCAACCATTAAAGTATAGGACTTTTACATTATTTTGCTTTCTCTGATCACGGAAGTTAGAGTTATTTTCACAGCAACTTTTATTTATACAAATATATTTACGTGCATATATTAAAAATAATAATTGGGAAGCACACGGATTCGTTTCCACAACCTTTAGATTACTGGCCACGCATGTTACTCTTAGACCACTACAACTCACTAACGTATATTTAAATTTTTATGTTTACATACCTGTGACATATTATACCGATAAACTCGTGATTCTATAAGGCTCGTGTGCACTCGGCAAAACGTTTTTAACAGTTTCAGTTATATTCAGTAATTTAATAAAACGTAATATTATACAAACGAACACAAAAATTAATACTCTACAAATGTAGTAAATACGTATGCTAAAAAAAGTTGAGACTAGTTTCCTAAGCCACCGTGTGTGTAACAGCTAACACGTGCGTACTAAATAACTGTCATTACAAGAACTACTTCCCGAACGGACATATTTCTTACCTTACTACGAAATATATTCACGTCCACTGAATGTTGCAGATAGGTACAAGTATCAGTGAGAAGTAATTAGACTTAAGACCTTACCACCCACTAAAAAGATTACCATTAGTACCGTACCGATAAAAAAACACATAAACAAGGCAATCAAGTTACTTAAATTATTTGCAAAGGTGCATGGGCGTAATTTGAGCATTTTAATTAGGGTGGCAAGGTTTACCAGTTATAAAAGGTTTGAAAAAAAAGGGGGGTGGAAATCCCATCAGAATTATGTATACACTTTTGTATTGATTATTTTATATCAGTCGCTAATTAAAAAAAAAAAAACTGTATGTTGGAAAATGCACAAGTATGGTATTACTGAGCTAAGAAAGTTATATTTATGTTCTCTGTCAACAAAATTTTGGGGTTGCAACTGCTACCTCTTGCCACCTAGAACTATGCGTATGGGTAGAGGTCAACATTATCTGTTTAAATGGTCAAAATGAGCATTCAGAGAAGGTGCCGTGCAGCACATATAGTAGGGCCGCGACCTTAGAGCGCAGGAGCTGCGGCTAGTAACCACTCTAAGAGATCCTGAACGAAGACCACGGACAGTCGTGTGAAAACTGCGAAGAAACGGCCTCGTCTCGCCGGCGCAGAGTCCGACGAACACGGTACGAAAGTGCACGGCGGCCCGTTAAACCCAGGAGCTCTCTCATCAGCGGGATGTCGGCCTCAGCTAACGCGACCTAATTACCTCCTTATCAGTGGGCGGCCACCCAGGCGCGCATAAAAAATATTACCACATAATAAAGGACACCTCAACGCGAAGCGGGTTAGTTACAGCCGTTATTAGGCGAGTTTTTAATAAAGCAGTAATGGCGACCTCCCTTGCCAACCTCCGCCGTCCGCATACGAATATTATTCGTAATAATCCCTCCCTCTTCGCGGCAGCGTTGCTGGAGTTAATGTTTTTGGCAGCCGCTGAAACAGTCTCGGGGAAACCGCAGGGGTATGTAGTTATCCGGTATCCCGCTAGGGTGCGACCTAGATTTCTAATTGTTGGCACTTCTGGCGCCAAAGATTGAGCCAACCTTCGAGAAGGAACATTTCCAACGAATCTGTATATATTTTAACGTAAACACTAACTGGATTTATCAACGGCAGTGTTGGCAACGCAGAAAGATGAATCGACAGTATACTTAAGCCTGACAGAATTTTTATTTAAATTCAAGTTTTCAAGTAAAATATCTAGTAATTTTGGTCTTACCCTCATAACATTTTGTATTTTCATTTTTCCTGCGGCTGCAGGTTGGTAGAGTAAGATTTCGTACATAGCTGTATTTTAAATGGATAAGATTAATATCACTGAAATCAAATTTTGTAGTGTTGTTACCAGCTCTTACAGCAATAATAAATTACTAGTGAATAAAATACGAAATCTTTAAACTAATTCACCAACTCTTAATTACCGAATTTACGACCAACCCTTCGTACGCGACAATAGAAGTAGCAACTCACCATGTGCCTGCAGGTTATGGACGTGTTGAATTAACTCCGGAGTGTTCTGAACTATTAACCTAGTTAAAAGGTAAACTTCTACTACAAGTTAGGAAGCTCAAAGTCACAAGGGACAATTTCCGCCGCTAGTAGCATTGCTATCGTTAAGGGCGTCGCCTGCCTGCGTGTTTGAGGCTCAGAAGGGACGTAGCTATACGGGCGACCTTGAATCGCGCATCAAGCGCTGAATTGGCATGCAAGATTCCCGCCGATCCGTTTGTACTATGGGGTCTGAAAGGCCGTTTTTAGCTGTGTTGGAGGGCTTAGAAATAGTGTTTTAATAAGCATTTTGTCTTAACATCATTCAGTCGTTTATTTAAAGTGTGTGTTCTTTTCAAACATAGGTTCAGTGGGAACGGTTTTGTAAAAAATATCGTATCTACGAAACTCACTGAAACGCATTGAAACGCGTGGTAGGTGGCGCCATTAAGGTTGTTCAAGTGGCGAAAAAACATAATTTTATATTTGAATGAAATAGTGTTAGTTTTGTACACATTACTTGAGAGTACACATACTTCTAACGGAAAAAAAATTAGCTCACCTAGTTTTCCCATAATGGCACTTCAAAGTCAAAATTCGCATATATTTACTTCATACAAAACTTGAAAACCAGTTAACATAATTAAATGGAAAAAATCACATCAAAACTACGTGTTACTGTCTATGGCTTGTAGCATATAAAACCCGTTACAAAAAATGTTTATGTTAAATAAAAAATTTCAAAATTTGAAATTTTTTTTTGGTACTTTTAGAAATTTATTTTTTTAAACACAAAAATATTTTATAATGGGTTTGTATATGCTACAAGCCGTAGACGGTGACATGTAGTTTTGATGAGATTTTTTCCATTTCATTATATTTACTGGTTTTCAAGTTTTGTATGAAGTAAAAATATGCAAATTTTGACTTTGAAGTGACATTACGGGAAAACTGGCTGAGCTAATTTTTTTTTCGTTAGAGGTTAATGTACTCTTAAGTAATGTCTACAAAACTAACACTATTTTATACAAATACAACATTATGAATTTTTCCCCACTTGAACGCCCTTAAGGCCCGGTGCACACGTGCGGACATAGTGCACACGTGCGGTATGGCCGTTTAGTTGCCGCAGAAATACATTCGCACACCACGGACAAATGCCGCACAGTCTGAACAATCGTCTCAAGGGAGATGGATGTGTATCAAAGAAAACGAGTCGTTATTGCGTACCTTATATACAAATGTTTGGCCGAAAGAAATAGGGGACATTGGGTACATCCTTTCACCGATGCAAGACTTTTGAGAGGCAGACTTGCTACTAGTTTTGCAGACCTATGGTAAAATCCTGAAAATGAATGTGTGGAAGATGTCTACTTATATTAGCAAAATTACTGTCATCCAATTATTACCGGTGTCGTTACACTGATCTGCAACTTTGGCCTGAATTAAATACAATGCTTTTTTTTATGTCACGCTAATCTTTACTTAACTACGCAATTGAACCTCTAGTACAACTGTCTCATTGCTAGAATAACAACTTGTTTATTAATAACACATTCCAATTTATGCCAAACTTACATAGCATTCATACAATATCGATAAAGGTTTGGACTAAAGTCTGTACCCTTAAAAGAAGTGTCGTTTTGCAACAACTTGAAAAAAAATTTGGTGACCATTGATTTACGGAACCCACGATATGTTCATATGCATTGTTAATGATAGACGGAGTGTTATGAACAAAGGAACAAATCAGCTTACATTTAACAACGCGTTATACTCACAAATTTCATTTTTGTACTTCTCGTTTTTATCAAAATCTGCACAAAATTGTCGACGGATCTCTATCCATGCATTCCTTTTTTTTTTTTTTTTTTTTTTGTTGAATCATGGAAATCTTCACTCGCAACGTTCCATATTTCTGGATATTTCTTAATTTCCGTAATGAAGAGTTCTATATCTAACACATCTTCAAATTGTCGCATTTCCGCCATTTCACTAGCGACGGCAAACTACCGCACGTTTACACTGTTCAATTGATAACAATGTACTTGGAACCGGAGAGCAGACGTGCGTCGCCGCTGCGGTCGCGGGGGAACTGCGGACAAATACTTTAAGCAACATGGACGTGCGGCACCGCAGCGGTCTTGACACCGCGCCGGAGTACGTGTGTGCTGATTCATATCAGCCAAGCATTCTGGGAACGCATTTCCGGCGCCGCAGCGGCGCCGTGCCGACGATGTCCGCACGTGTGCACCGGGCCTAAGGCTGCCGCCTGGTGAAGGGTATGTTTGTGTGTGAGGCGAAAATCAACGAGGCGCTACGAGAGACGTCGGCCGGCCCATGTGTCGTGATCTATCCTCTACGGCCAAAGTCGTAAACGCGCGCGCAGTGTTGCCGCCGTAAAGTTTTTACTGTGGGTCTTTAAGCGGTGGCCCTATAATTTTATAGAACGCGTCACTGTAGCAAAGTCCAATGTACTTGTACACCTCAAATACATACAACCGCGTGAAAAAAAAAAAACAGATTTTAGCTAATTTTGAGGGCTTTAAAGTAATATGCTTCCAATGTGCATGTTGTCTTAAAGAGTCACATCCACAAATAGTCTGAAGTGTGTGTTATTTTCGTAGATAACCATCGTGGACGCACGTTTACTGGTCTCTGAGAAAAAAGTAACTCAGAACACGCTGCACGCAGATCGAGCGCCATCCAGGCGGCCGCCTTAAGAGGGAGTGGTAGACAATTTTAATGTATTTGAGTGTATTCTTGGTAAACTGCTTGACGTAAATAACAAAGGAAACTTTCATTAATTTGCCGTGCAGAATAATTGGAATTCTTGAAAGTTAACCTATAGTTCTCTAGCAGTGGCTATACACGATATATATTAATTAAATATTCCATTATTGTTTATGTCAAGAAGTTTACCAAAAGTATATCCTATGATATGTTAAAGATAAAATTTTGATAATAACATTTAAATAAATGTTATGGCCCAAAAACTGAAAATACAATAAATTTGTCGAAACTATCCCTTAAGGGGATTATTTCATGCTGTTAGTTGTGGATAGAACTTCGTAATTCGGCAATGTTCGACTTTGCACTTGAAGTTTTCCCCACGAGCACTCATCATAAGAGACCACTTACCGATACGAGTGCTACTATCGGCGAAATTGTCCACTGCCAAACTCTGTCATTAGAAATATATTATTTTCCTAACCTAATCTCAACAAAGTCCGTATGCACGTATGCCCTAGTGCAAACGCACACACTCGTTTAGCTAGGGGATTCCCAGTGTTTTCTAGAACTTGCTAAATTATTTTTGTTAGTTATTAATTTTCATTCTCAAGAGCAAAATAAGTGTGATTCTTGAGGCTGGACAGTTATTACTAATTTTATTTTCTAGAGCGTAAGTTCTAATCTAATGTATTTCAAATCATCGTCAGTGTGCAAATTAACACTATTCTTACATGTGTGCTATATAAAATTAAAGACATATCTCACTAGCGTATTTTTACTGTGAGAATATTCTGAGTCAAGTTTACAAAGAAATAAGTACGATTTTCAAACGATTCCTGGAATGGGTTTGGGCCCGTGAGAGTTTTTCATTTTTTAAATAATTGTAACTCATATACTGTAAACTCTTTAATTTTTGAGTTTTCTGTTTCGTTAATGCAATAGTACAACATTTTCGTTACATCGGAACACAGTTTTTTATTATTCCCGAAAACTTGCGGTAATGTATAGTAATACCAGGAAAACTGCTCATTATATCTGGAATAATAATATTTTATTTCAAACTCATTAATGTTCTTCTCTGTTGTGGATTTTGTCATTTGATATTATCGTATTTGCATTCGGAGATGAGTGAAGTTCCGTACAGTAAATCTAAACATATACTACAGCATTTTTAGTACCGTAAAACGGGCTAGCTTGGGACACATGAAGTAACTTGAGATACTTTTATTACAAAAATATTTATTTTCAAAATATTTTGGCTGGGATACAAAATGTAACGCGGACATTAGTTGTTTGTAATTTATTATGAATATATTTTATTTTATTCAATACAATAAGAATAAAACAAATCACTATTCACAAATATGAACTACTACGAGAGTATATTACGTGGCCTAGCTCACAGACGACTAGCTGCTTCTTGCTTGTATTGTTTTTTTAGTAATTTATTAATGATTTCGGCACCGACATGTACAGCCCAAATAGTCTTAATACAAACATGGTGAAACACAATTCCCGTTATGGATCACGGGGCAGAGTCAGTTAAATATACAGCAATCCATTATCCTAAAACATTTTACAAACGTTTCCCGTGCGTGCGTATTCTTAAATGTTAAACCCACACATTTTGTCAGTGTGCTTGGAGATAAAGAATCATTCAAAGATATTTACTCTGTGTTAAGAAATAAGTTTTGGCAATATTGTAGGGAGAGCTTTGTAAAGATCTTGCGATACTATGCTAAATTTTTCTTTATAATAAATGTTTTTTTACATAGATTGCCTCCCCCTTCCAGTAATTTATTTATATTACTATAACACTTTCAGTTCGAAGCTGCATTTACTGGAATGCAGTCGGATTTAATATATCGTATTAGAGAACACTGAAGAATCTTAACGGACAAAGGCAATGGTATCGGTTACCTAAAAACCTTATATATTTCTATGTATGCATAATTTTCCAGGCATTGTTCATAATTATTTTCTTATGTTCACGCAGGAAAAACCGGCATATTGAGTAGAGGGGCAAATGCACTACGGTGAAGGCGGTTAGTTTTGAAAGCTCTAAATACAAGCTGGACTTACTAAAACGCAACCACATAACAATGACTGAAAAAGGAGAAGTGTGGTAAGAGGGTATCGTGCGTAAATTCTAAATGCAGTGTGAAATAAGAGGGACAAAAGGATGTTCTGGGAAACAAGCCCCAACACTACTACTTCCACCCTGTTTTTTTACAAACGTACACATTCACACACTCTGAAGCTCCCATAAAAAAATTGTGTGTTTTAAGTCATGTTAAAAAGTCCATGGGAGTGGTCGAAGTTGCAATAAATTTCCTTCAAAACATAGTTTTCAGCTTCATTGTGTCCCCATCGCATAAATTTTTACAGCCATCACCAAGAATGTCCTCTACTTCTAAAAAAATATAAATTACAACGCCGCTCTGTACACTGTGCATTCACGAAGCCATTAAAACGTAACATTCCGAGCCTGATGCATGACCCAGCTAACATAACCGCTACATTTTCATGTGTGAAATTATACACGCTCGCACGTTACAAAAATAACGAGAAGCAATAATTAACAACATGCAAGCTCGCTCTCACACATAATATTTGGTTGTTGAAATATGAGTGCATCCTATCATTATATTTACAGGATCTCTGGTGAAACTAGATATTTTTAGCGCCTGTTTAACGTATTCATATTATTCAGAGAATTTATGTTGGTGTTTTTTTTGCTTCCACCTTTGTTAAAACTTAAATTTCAGTGGTTTACGCTTGCGCAATTAACGCTGTTGTGAGGTATAATTAATTGCATTTCAGCTACGTTTAAATACCTCGGGCGCTGGTAGTTTAAAGATCACTCGCTCATTCTGTACCGCTATTCCCGTGTGCTGTTTTGAAGCTAGTTCTTCATATATTTGGGTGTTTTTGGTGAGGTAGAATTCAATGTACAAGCTAACCAGGTGGACTTGTAAGTGTACATATTGTCTTAACATTTCTCCATTGAAAAACTACTTCTTTCACTATGCACGGTTTGAAATTGTCAAGAAATTTCAATGCTAGTGGAAAAGGAAAAACTCTAAGTGAGTAATATTACAAAATATGTTTTTAAAACTCAGGTTTTATCAATAAACAAAGTTTTAAACGTAAGGTAAGTTTTGAACGTCGCAAGTCCCTTTTATTACTTTGGGCCAACAAATAAGTATTTCTCTTTATCTAACTCGTATCTTACCTCGCGATTATATCCAAGGCATCTGCTCATTGGCATGTCTGGTTCTTCTCTGCTACTGCATTAAGCATTGGATGTTTACACACTAAATATTTACGACAAATAAACTCACTGCAGATTACAACCCCCTTAGTTTAAGTTCGGTCGCGTTTTTGTTACAATCACTATCGCAACATACCTCTACAGTTTTGTCACGTTTGTGTAACAAGGGATGAGTAAATAAACATAGGAAGTGTAGTGAAGTACAAGTACTCAACATAAAACACACAACCCTGGGTTCTCAAAGTTTCGTATTTTAATAAGTTATATAGTTCACATTATCTTGGCTTAGAGGTGTGAGTCGAGCCGCGTCAGATGATTTCCTTGCAGACATCCCGAAGCCAAGATAATGCAGACTACGACCCATGGAAGCCTGCGCTCTTTTACATAGTCCAGTCACAAAGACTGCATGCAGTTAAAAGGCCTGAAGTGATTCAAAATAGCTAAAAGGTAAGTGAAAGCGAAGTGCGACAACAAAACGACAGACCTCGTAGACCTACGAAACAGGATCATAGTAAACGTCCGTCGCCGAATGAAAGCCATAATGCGTGGTTGGCTAGAGAGAGGAAGTATTTTCAATTCCTGTTACCGGTAACAAGTATTAGATGAAACAGACTAGGTTTATTCCTTAATTTTCGTAACGCATTATTAGTAGAGGTACGTTAATTTCGCGGATTCATCTATGGCAGCAGCCTAGACTTGTCAGTCCTATACACCCACTGGCCACAATCGATTATCTATTGGCTTATAACCATACAAGCAGGTAGCAAGCTATAGCACTTCGCATTATTTCCTTATTTACTACTGGCTTGCAGTAGTCGAACGCGTTTCATAACCGCCGCCAGCAAGTCACAGACATGATAATGAAATATACATAATTGGCGTTCAACCTGACATGGAATGTATCTGCGAAATTCACGTACCTCTAATTATTAGTGCCTCTGCCAGTTAAAACAGTAATTACAGGATAGTCGCAATCCTCATACGTGACGCAGGGTACGCGTAGGATGTCAATAGTATATGTTCTTAACATCAAATATCTGTAGCCATCTAGAATAATAGTATTACTTTATCCCGACTGAAATAATTATTACTATTTGGTACTTACGATTTTAATGTATTCGTATGCACATCTGCATGTATATAGGCTGAGCATTCGAGAGGTATGCGACTTTCACTGTCCGCCTTTTGAGTTTCTCCTGCCTTATCACTATAGTACTTTATGGAATAAAAATGTATGGATGTAGTTGTGGCATCGATAGGAAGGATTTAGGCTGGACAAGTAACTCGGAGAATTAAGGACAAGAAAGGAAGCTGTATTGGTCGTAGCTCGTATTATGTAATATTCTAGAACACTTCTGGCGTGCTTCGGAATAAACTATGGAAAACATAAATTAGAATGGCCAGATCGAGAATATAAGAATGACTCTCCCTATTGCCATTGTACATTACCACTGCGCCATCTCGTCCAGAAGGGAATTAATTATGAACTCTTGGAAGTCCAGCTTCTCTGACCGAAGCCCCGTAAAGTCAGAGAAACATGTGCGCGCGAGTGTGATTTTAGTACCGTTCTCCCGTCAGAGCGCTCGCAGGAGCTGCAAAGGGCCCGAACCTTCACGTATACGAACAGTTGTGTTCCTCTGACAGCGACTCGTGTGGTGCACGTCAGGACGGGAGACGGCGCAGACAAGACCCTGGAGAGGGTTAACAGCGTTGCGGATGAATGATTCATTGCAGGCACTCTTTGAAAACACGCCCCCTCTGTGCTGCAGTAGTCTGTCAGCCGAGGACTGGTGGCGGGAATCAACTTGCTGCCCCGCTTGAATATGCATGTTAGGGCCTCTCTCTCTCATTCTCTGCATGTGTGGGTCGGTGTATATGCACGTACGTCTATGAAACGAGAGACCTTTATGTAGGGCACCAGCTGCTGTCTGTATTCGTACTCTGCCGCCCTTGCGCTGGTTTCAACCGATCGCGTGTTGGCACGACTGCCGATGTTCGCCCGTAGGAACTTATCGCTCATCAGTATAATCACCTTAACTACTGAGGGGTGATTTAATACCCATAAAACATTACGCCCGTAAGTTTTAATTTAGTTATTAACTTACCATTGTATCTTTCTACCACAATTTTCATCACCATTTTTTAAATTTTTTATTTGTACCAGATATTTTTTAATTATTTTAGACACAAAATGTGACTAAATTTGGCTCTTATGTAATTTTATTATCTCTCATAGTTTTCGCGTAATGGCTTGTTAAAGTCATATTTTCCATGTTTCCGTTTTAACGACCACACTAAAACCAACTGATATATAAAACTAAAAAAAAAAAAAAAAATCGCAGTAGATAAAGACATTGCAGGCTACAATTTAATGCTCATAAAAGTAAAGAATAAAAAATATTTGTATTTTTAAAAAATGCTGAAACTGAAAATAAAAGTTTCGAAAATTCAATATTTTTTAAATACAATTAATTTTTATACTTTATTTTATGAGCATGACATTGTAGCCTGTAATGTCTTTATCCACTGTGATTTTTTGGAGTTTGGTATATCAGTTGGTTTTAGTGTAGTCCTTAAAACGGAAACATGCAAAATATGACTTTAACAAGCTATTACGCGAAAACTATGAGATAAAAAATTTTCATAAGAGCCAAATTTAGTCAAATTTTGTGTATACAATATGAATAAAAATATCTGCTACAAATAAAAAATAAAAAAAAAATGGTGATGAAAATTGTGGTAGACCGCGTCCTTAGGGCTTGTTCCCGAGTTTTTTTCAGACTGGTGCCAATAACTCAAATACTTCTTAACCAAAAGTTTTGAAAAAAATTTGAATCAATGTGCAATCACACGATGCACAATGCTGTGGACGCGTTTTTTTTTAAATAATGCACCATTCGCCAGCAAAAAATAATTTCCTTCATTTTTGCTTATTTTCACGACTTTGGGTAATGAAATCTAAAAAACCGTTCAGTATAATTCTACAAAAAAAATTCAGCTACAAATTATAACATATAAGTGTCAAAACTGTGCAGCGAAATTTTGATATGAGTATTAGGTAGCAATAAAAAAATATTTTCGAAATCACTGCAAAACTCCGTAACAAGGCCAATGATTACATGACCAACGTCGATATTAGAAAGTATAATTTTACTCAACTTTTCTTAACATTCATCCAGAGATATTCCGTATATTTTGCATTATTATACGAATAATTGTATCATGGAACTATCACGGCAAACAATGCATGACGTTCTATGAGCAGAAATATTATCTTTGTGGTTCTCTTCAAAGTACCATATCACGTTAAGTATAATATTTTTGACTGTGTAGTAGGCGGGACGCTGGAAAATAAAACTGTTAATTAAATAATTTACGTGAAACGATTAACTTACTATTTTCTATCAGTGAATACGATTTCATATACATCTTTATTGTACGCAAGTTAGTACACAGCTGCGAAACAGAGTTCATTACTGACGTATTAGTCAACCTATGACACGTCGTAAAGTATTGCGAGATACAAATTTTACTCACTTTTAAATAATGGTTATAATTTATTTTCACAAGGACAGATTAAGTCAACAAATTTGAGGCGTAGATGATGACGATAGTACCCAAGTTTGGTAATTCTAATGTTTTATGATCGTTTCTGAAGCGAGACGCGTATTTTATGAATCAGAGCTTGCGCATACGCCTCTATCTCCACAAGTAACTGTTCGCAGAATACCGTCTTTTTTCACAAAATATAAAAGATTTTATCTATAGACGCCACGACTTAATTTTAGTCATATTGTATGTCAATAAGAGTCCTATACAGCTCGCGCATAAACTGCGCTGCAGAGTGTTGGGAGAAAGTTTTTTTACAGGATACTAGTGAATGTGCGTTTGATATAATTATCTACGAAAAGAAAACACATTCAGTTTCTGGGGAACCTCAAAATGTCCAAAAACGGATTTTTCAGACTGCTGTTATGTATAAAAATACCAGCTGGAATCGTTAAACGAAAATAACTAAGCCTGCGCTGGACTTTATTTCGGACTTTCCATAAATAACACTAGTAGGGTCACCGCTGAAAGTCCCATACGAAAAAACCAACGACTGAACAAATACCAGCTCACATTGTAGTTGCGCGTATATCAGTATATCCGTAAATAACTGTTCTGAATTATTACGAGGAACGATATAAAAGGACACAGCGTATAGACACCACGTTTGGCTTTAGTCATGCCGTAGGTCATCAAAGAGGGGTGAAAAGTGAAACGGCTGCAAACGGCGTTTTTTGGGGGGCTCTGGGGTTCAATTTCCTCAAGGTAAAGGATATAAGTACATCTTGTCATTTGTTATTCGGTCCTTTGGCATTCGACACGTGCAATATCGTCCTACTGTGATACTGGACTATAACGTGCGCGATCGGAACCTGGAAGCACGCGGACTCTTAAGGTCGACTCTTTCTTACTCACCACGTGCCCCATCGCCTCTAAACAGAGTCGTTCAGCTGGCATCTGTCATCCCCTCTCGAACAATCAACAATTATTATGAGGATACAATATTGAGGATAGAGACTGACGTAAGACATGATTATATTAAGGCTACAGGGTGTTTTTGATCAACACCGACAAACTCCGGCAGGTGATTCCTCATGACAAAATGCAAACGCTGTTGATGTTGGTTTTGTGAACCAAATAGCATATGGCAACGCTGCCAACATTTGTTTTTTTATGTCATTTAGTTTCCTATGTTTTGTGGAAATACGGTTTTAAATTTTGATATTCAGAGGCTCATTATTGCCTTAATATTACATTTAGGCGAAAAGTGCAATACATATCTGCTTATTTTGTCTTAAGGAATCACCTGCCGGAGTTTGTCGGTGTTGTTCAAAACATTCTGTACATAAATAGCGCACACACATACGCACGTGTAAAGGGTTAAGGATAGGAACTGGCGCGTAAGGAAGGGAAGAGGCAGTATGAATCCTGCGCAAAAATAAGTCGAAAATAATAAGGATAAAGTTTCGTACGAAGTTCCTTTCGTCTACTGTGCGGCAACCTAGAACACATTTAAGTGACCTCTTTTGAAGTGCAGTGGTCGTATATATTTCCAAAATAGAAAATGCGTATTGTTTACCTGACTTACGTACCTTACGCTGACAGTAAAACTTGTCCGAAGCAACAAACTAATAAACTGAAGCTATAACAACTAGGCCTATACAATTTCTCGTAAAACTTTTTTTTGTGCCGAAAAATGCAACAAAATGGCTTCAGTAGTTTTAGGACTTAACTTTGTGTTCGTGGCTAAAACGAAATTTAGTTGAATTAACTTACCACTGAAAGGAAAGTATTGCTGTACGTGTTATACTTGTGTAAAATAGGGATAACAATCTGATTTAGTTTACGGTACTTTAGGGGCTGTTCTTACAACTGTTTTGGTGTTATATAAATTACTATCTGCTCAGAAGCCAATTGAATCTTTACTTACAGAATATATTGTTACTTTACAGAACAGATTGTTGTAGGAACAATCCAAATTGTAACAGCAGCCGAACATGACTGTTTTCTAAAGGAACCGGGAAGGGAGGGGGGAACAAAAACACACCGTTAAGTGTGTGCTGTCTTAAATATAGCGTCCTGGTTTTTTTACTCTGTATTTAGTTAGTTATAAATGTTTAAACATTAATTTAATTTTTATGATTTTATAAAATTCTAAATGCGGATTCCCATGCGTTTTTTTATTTATTCTAGTATATGTAGACTAAACAAACTTGGTGGGTTTGTTTATTGTCTTGTCTCAACAATGATTTTCTGGGATGAAATAGCGTTGCAATAACCAAGGTGCAACATATTTATTTTAGTGCCGTACCTACGTTTAAATGTTTTGACAAATTCTTAATTGTAATTAATTTGCAATACTTTCAGATAATTATTAGAGATGATGATTTATCGCGGGAAAACTTGACTGTTTGCTGGGTTTCAACGTACGTTCAGCTTACCAGAAGATTACTGGCTCTCGCTTGTACGTAAACTGTTGCCCTGTTTGACTAAGCCAATAAGAATCCCTTTATTGTAATATTTCGTGCCTATTATTGGTCTGCAGACAGCTACGTCGTGTCAGAAGTATCACCCAGTCATACATGTTGCAAGAACGAACAGTATTTTCAAAGGTATGTTAGCACAATAAAATTTCGCGATGTACCATAATCTCTAATTATTATATATGTATGGAGACCATCTTAAACTTGGGTTCAATTACTAATATTTTCAGTACAATAATTGGCATAGAAGAACAAAACTCCCAAAATCATTAACATTTTCTGCACGATGGTCTGTGTTGGGGGGGGGGGGGGGATAGATATTAAAATGTTGTTGAAAAATTGGCACGAGAAAATGCTTGTAGAATGTGTATCATATTAAAAACTTTTACTGTGTCGTGTCCAGAAATATGTTTTGACTTTAAAATTAAATCGTACGTACTCAGTCATGGAGATTAAAGTAATCAATGTTAAAATTAGTTACTTCTAAATATTAAAGGATATTCTTTCCAAAAAATTAATCTACATAAATTTCTCCAAGAACACTGATTTACAAAAAGAAGGCTATTTTTTTTTAAACACTAACGTATATAATTTAATTTCAAGAATTATTCTTCACAAAAGAATTTTTTAAATAACTTTTTCCATCTCAATATCTTCTAAGACATTTAACGTAAAATAGTTTTGTTTGAAAGAGTATTCTTTGAAATTGTTATACCTAGAAGTAAATAACTTAAACATTAATTCTCAATTTTTAGCTCCGTGTAGCTACTTGCGTAGATATCTTCAAGAACTTGTTAAGAAAAACTAGCAAATCCAATAGGCATGTCTTCTTTAACGAGACATGAATGGTAGAAAGATGCACTAGCACATACAAAAGGAGATTTGAGGAGAGCAAGTCTGCATTTCCGAGATTCTCGCTTTGTGGGGCGAACGTTCTAATTAGAGGCGTTTCCAACAGTCATCTCTCCGCGCTAAACCTCAGCTTGCGCAAGTGATAGGCTCAGATTTTGTTATATTTCTGGGACAAAGGAGGAACAGCAAACATTCTTGTGTCTTTGTTGTTCCTAGCTGTTGATGTAATTCGGCTTTGTGAACATGTTGATTTCATTACGTTGAGTAGCCGGCGTCGAAATTAATATTATAGGCAAGTTAAACCCAGCATAATTTCCAATAGATCAAGACAGAGTGCATTAGTGTTTAAGGACGCTGGATACCACCTAATTTAAATGTGTCGCAGTTTGTCCATAAATTTCTTTAATTTTTTTTTCCGAATTATTCTACATGTGCCTATTGCGCCAGTGTACGAAAAGAAAACTCACTTCGCACAAAGACGGAATGACATGTAAGACGAAATACGGTTTCGAAGCCCTCAAACAAAGTTAAAAACAGTATATCTAAATTACTGTATTTCAAATTGTACAACCGAATGTATATAAAACACAGAATCGTGCACTGAACTTTACAACAGAATTTTAACCACTAAAATTATGTGATCACCGCTGAAGTCCCACAGTAAAGATGGTTCGGCAAGAATTTTGTACGCTAGTTCAGTGCTTGGCTTGTGGCGATGTGGCATTGGACATGCGCTTCATGAAGCTAAGTGTCCTGAAGCGAGGGGAATTTCTAAACGCGGGGAGTTTGTAAACACGGGGAGTTTGTAAAAGCGGGGAGTTTGTAAACGCGGGGAG
>PNEQ01046648.1:0-55511 GCA_003012365.1 Medauroidea extradentata | reverse complement strand
ATGAGTATCATTTATACCTATTTCTGCAGGAAAATACTTTTAATTTTGATAAATTGCACAGTTTGAGAACAAGTTCAGCGTGTTTGTGCAAAAATCACTTGCGGCAGAGGTAAATAGTTTTTCTTTTCTTACAACAGATGTAAAAAGAAATGCAAGCACAACTGTCAAAAAGTGGAATTCTTACGTGAGACAGACTATACTGATGCATACTGTAGAGCAAGCAGCGGCAGGGTAGGCAGTCGCTGTTTGGCGCTAAAGCCGGTCTGAGGACGACTACAGAAAAAAACAACGGTACGGACTGCAAGAAGCAACGCAGGAGCAACGCAACGTTCAACGAAGGACAACGACTTTTTATTTTCTCGAAAAGGGGGAAGCGCCGAGAGAGCTAGAGATAGATATACAGATGGAAAGAAAGAAAGAGACGGGGAATTAGCATGTGGGACTGATGACTAGGTAAGAAAACAGTGAGAAAGAAAGCTCGAGAATAAAACTTTTTAATGTTAGTGACTGAAGCAATTTGAAAACAATTTTCTGTAATAAAAATCTTAGGGACTGTGAGTATTAAATTTAAGTGTTGTGTGATAAGACTTCGAATTAAAGGATAAGAGGTATATGTTCATTGTTAATAACTGTAAAACTCTTCTAATTAGATAGTATGTTGTATTTCACATATTTAAAAAACGCCACCATTAAAGTATGGAAAATAATGTTACCATACATACCTACTTTCTTAACACTCGTATAAACCGATCGATGTGGAGTAACGGTTAAACGTTGGACACGCATTCGGTTCGATTACCGGCTCCGGAAGTAGTTTTTTTTTCGGTTTTCCATTGTTTCCTAGGAATCGGTCCTGTCAATTCTGGGGTGGTTTCTTAACAAAGGCCATGGCCGATTCCTCTCCGAGCTCCTAGTTCTTGCCTTTTGTACAGTTCCGTGTCAACGTCTCTAACACCTCGCTGTTGACGAGACGCAGAGCCCAAAAAATACAAATAATTAACACGCCTAGACATCGGCGTGGTACATTCACAAATAACTATGAAATCGGGAAACGTTGCGGGGTTCAACGACCAGCCGTCTGGGCTCTACAGTTCTGTCTAATCCCTGTATTCAAATAATTATTCATTGACGGGGAGCTGCGGTTCGGCGCAGTGGCTTGAGCACTCGCTTCTCACCAAGGCGATCCAGATTCGATTCCCGCCGGGAATCGTCCCTGACGATGTAGCTGGTCTGCGGGTTTTCTCGGGATTCTCCACTTTTCCTCCGCCCCCCTCATTCTGGCGCTGCTCCGTACTCACGTCATGTCACCCCTCAACAATGGTAACGACCTAGATGTTAAGTGCTGACCAAAATACCTTCACTCCAGTGAGTGGTCAGTTATACAACAGACAAGGTAGCGTGGGAGTCAGTGAGAGCTTTCATGCAGGTTTGCTATTGGTACATAACTCATGTAAGAGTTCCATTCATTCTGGTCCAAGAGTGAAGTATTAAACATGCACAGGCTTTTCCTATCTAACTCCGTCACAAAATAATTTGCGAAATTTCCGGGTCTCTACAAATAACTATTTAGTATGTCGACTCAAACGCATCGAACACTCTAAAAGTCCTTGAAGAGAGGGAGAGAAAGTCAACAATTTTAATTAAATTATATTATTAATGCAAATTATAGTATGACCCGCGTTTCATTGAATGATGTGAATAACACGACGCTTTCTCTTTTGTTGTTTTAGAGGCCAACTGATCACCGTAGTTCTTATACTATTTGGGTTATTACCTTCTCCTGAAAGGGGGCCGCGGTGGCCGAATGGTAAGACCATTCGACTCCCACCAAGGCGATCCGTGTTCGATTCCCGGCGGGGTCGGTTACGAAAATTCGCATGTGGGAATCGTGTCGGACGATGCCGCTGGTCGGCGCCCTTTCATTCCGACACTGATCCACACTCATGCCATGTCACTTCTCACCAGCGCTTAAGACCTTGATGTTGAGCGCTGATCGAAATATCTGACTCACTCGCTCACCTTCTACTGAAAAATGTTGTTTCTGAACTTGGTTAATTTTTGAAATCACGGTTTATTTAGATGCAGTAAGGGAAGTGAAGACGATATGGTCAGTTCTTAACATCCAGGGCCGGATTTAAACTTCTAGGGGCTCTAGGCCCGTCAGCCTAAGCGCCCCCGCTGCCTCTGTTTTCCCTCCTTCCTTAACAACTGGCGTCATTTCTCCGTTTTCACCACCACAAAATTTAAAGTAGGCCTACTCTGCTCTGTCCTCTCGCTATGTATACTAATAGTAATATCACAATAATAATGCAGCGTAATTGTAACACAGATATTTGAAAATAAATGGCTTGATTGGCCACAGAGCAGATAAAAGCTAATAGAGCTACCATAAGTCAACAATGCCAAAAGTATGACAATTAAAGTTTTTTTACTTGTCGCCATATTGACACTCTTAAAAATGATGACGGGAAATATTTCGCACGTTCTCTGTGCGCCCTTGTGGAAGTTACGCCCTAGGCCCGGGCCTAGTGGGCCTAGTGGTAAATCCGGCCCTGTTAACATCTAGGTCTTAAATGCCGGAGAGGGGTGACAGGATGTGAGTATGAAGCAGCGTCCAAGTGAACGGGTGGGGGAAACGGGAGATTCTCGAGAAAACCCGGCGTCCAGCGGCATCGTCTGGCATGACTCCCACATGCGAAAATCCGGAGACCCACCTCGCCAGGAATCGCTTTGGTGGGAGGCGAGTGCTCTAGCCACTACGTCAGAGGAAGAGGGGAAGTGAGACCCGTGTTTTGTAATTTTTTTTTGTATACAGCCCCTCCACGCGGTACACTGTGTGCTCCAACCCTGGATAGGTTTGGGAGTGACGTTAATTGGGAGGACAAGTAGTGCGTGCCAGGCTAAAAAGCATATACGTTTTCCGTTATTAGTAAGGATATTTAGCCAATACGGCCTTTCAGTGCTAGAAACTGAGAGAGTCGCCAGGTGGCGGTACAGCGTCTGTGCGCAGGAGAACAGGCCACAGACGCAGTGAATACCCGTGTTCCGTGTTTGACAACAGCCGGGGCAGGACTCGTCTCGGCAGCGTTGCCAACCTTGAGCAATGATAGGATCGGTATTTTTTTTTCGAAAAGGTCGTACAAAGTAGGCTACTTACCGTATCGTACGTTAACAAATAAAAAAAAGCAAATTTTCTTAAGGCCTTTGAACGCGGCGGTAAAACTTTTAAAAAGTTACAGAAAAAATTTTTTGCTTGCAAACAATAATTTTTTTTTTGCGTACGAACTTAATTTCCAGGCAGCAGAACCGAAGTTTACCGTGCATTGCAAAATTAACGAATTTAAATTCATAAAACTTAAAAATATATTTAACAAAGTAGGTACGAGAGACTGTGGCACTGCTGTGTGATTTATTAAAACATCCATTACAGTTGATAAACTTGAACACGTTATGCACCGAGGAATGAAACTGCTGACAATCGTACAATGGACGACTTGAAAAGAGGCGGAGCTTCAGTCAGGTGTGGGAAACAATTCCTATCTCCATGGATACCGCAGCCGAACATAACCGACATTTTTAGCTGTTTGGCTTCACATGTCCCGGATGAGATGTACGTCAAGAAAATTTATTATTTATTTGGAATTTGCCGTTTTTTCAGGTAAACATTAATCTTATGTATTTGCGTATCTTAACCATGAAATTGAAACTACTATTTTTTACCCTTGCGTGCAAATCTATGAATGCGCAACATTTTTGCTTTCTGCAATTACCAACTAACAAATCAGCATGTTTGTAAACAAGCTTTGTTTCCCACAGTATTTCCCCTGCGCTGACGTCAGGGGACGTGTACTTCAAGTCGTCCATTGACGTACGATCCAATGGTTGGATCGTTGATCGTGCATTGACATGAAATTATCGTATTTGTACGATCAGGATCGCGTGGTTTGCAACGCTGCACGGTCACGGCTACGAGGGGTTGTTCAACCACACCGCAGCTTTATCTTCATTCTCTTACGCCCACTCCCGGGCCATGAGACGCTGAGGCTTCGTTAGAGACGGACGGGACGAACCAGTTCTCCGCGGTGCGCGCGAAGAAGGCCGCTGCTGCCACCGCGCATTTCACGCCCGTCGATCTCGGCCAACGAGTCCTGCCACGGCGGCTCGGGAGATTGTTTCAGATGTTTGGTACAGTGTATGCGCGCGCTCGCCTCCAGTTGTCGTGGAGTCTGCAGAAGGTTTCACTCACCTTCCACCCCTCCTCCATCAAGACCCAGTGGTCGCGGACGAAAGACGGGTCTGCCTAGGTCTGGATCCGACCGGACGAAGATAAGGATCGAGTCTGACGGCGACGTCATGCGCGGAGATGAGGAAAGGGGACGAGGGGAATAAAGTGACATGATATCCGAGGGCAGCGGGAGCTATTAATCTTGTCCATCTCCTCCGCACGGCGGACCCGGACTGCGATATGCGGATTATGACAGACGCCGGCATTAACCCGGGGGCCGCCAGCAAGGACGCCGTGGGCTCCTGCTTCGGACGTCAAGCCTTCTGGCTGACGGCAACTTTCTTCTTCTGGTGCATTCTGTTAAGGTTCCTATCTACCTGTGCTGAAAACGCTTTGCAGCGTGTTGCGATTAATAATTTTTTTTTTAGGAAATTACTCAACGCCCATTACACGTGTATGTCTACGAAAAGAACGCAAACTTCAAAAACGTTTCTATAAGTTTAAAAATTAGTATAGCTTATTAGAAAAATGGTTTTTACGTTCCTCAAAATGGTTAAATCTGCCTTTTCAGACTGCCGTATCTAGAAATATATCGGCCGGATTCGAAAAACGCTAGGATAGAAGCATGCGTTAGACTTTAAACGCGCGACAGTTTCCACAAATAAAATGACACGGTCACCGCTTAAAGTCCCATAGGAAAATTATTAATAGGAAACGTCCGCACGCCACTTGCGTGGCAGGCGCGTTGAGACGAAACTGCGTTACATACGCCAGCTGACGACGCCCTTAACGCGTTATCGAGTTTGTGCTTCACACACACTAACGCAGCCTCCCTAGATAAGAACCTAAGAGGAGTCCGCGACTGGCGCATGCTTGTTAGAAACATGATTTTCGGGCCTCTCGAAATGGCTAAAAATGTTAAGACTGCTGTAACTCCGAAAATATTACGTGAATTCGTAAAGTGTAAACCGCGAGGCTTGTATTAGCCTTTACTTCGTGCTATCGAAAAATAAAATATTAGGGTCACTTATTAAAGTCCCACTGAAAAAAAGACTTCAACTGTAACCTTGCACGCCAGTTTGGCGCGCTGTGAATAGAGGCGATGTGCTTCCCGTCAAGCGTGGGACACTGGCTCTTATCGCTACGCTGTTACCACGCGTCAAAGGTGGATATTTGACACCGCGAAGGACAGGGATGGCAATATTTCGAGTGAATGACTGGAATACTCCATCGTCGATAAAATCTGAACTACTCGTCATAATTTTATGAGACTTTTTTTCTGCATATCTGTAGATACTTTATTTCGGACGTTTGTTTAAACAGCACGGTAGTCGGCTTTGGTTACGAGTTAAAAATTTAGAAAAATAACGGCTTGAAGCTACAAAAGCTATAAAAATGGAAAACTTTAATTTCTATAGTTTTTAGTGTGATCATATCCAGGCCTCTATGATAACCAAATTTCAAAAATACTCGCATTTTCATATGTAAAATTAATTTTCAAATCAAAACGCTAGTATTTTTGAAATTTCGTTATTATTATAGAGGCCAGGATATTTTCAAACTAAAAACTATAAAAATTAAAATATTCCGCTATTATGGATTTTGTGGCTTCAAGCCCTTATTTTTCTAAAAACAGTTTTTAATTTTTTACTCGAAAGCAAAGCATGCTACCGCCTAGTGCTGTACAAGCAGACGCCCGCAAATAAAACATCTACGCAGCAACATGGTCTCATCGAATTATGACTAATCGTTCAAATTTTATTGACGATTGAATATTCCAGTCGTTTGCTCGACGTCTTGGCTTTCCATACCTCTTAAGGATACGGTTCCCATTTATTACGATTTTGCGCGGTATACCGCATCCCCATTTTTTTATTTGTTATTTGTACCAGATATTTTTTCTTATTTTAGACACAAAATGTGACTAAATTTGGCTCTTATGAAATTTTTTTTTATCTCTCAAAGTTTTCGCGTAGTGGCTTGTTAAAGTCATATTTTGCATGTTTCCGTTTTAAGGACTACACTAAAACCAACTGATAAACCAAACCCAAAAAAATCGCAATGGATAAAGACATTGCAGGCTACAATGTCATGCTCATTATAATTTTTAATTTTTTTTTTTTTTTTCAGTTTCAGCATTTTTTAAAAATACAAATAATTTTTATTCTTTATTTTTATGAGCATGACATTGTAGCTTGCAATATCTTTATCCACTGTGATTTTTTTTTTTAGTTTGGTACATCAGTTGGTTTTAGTGTAGTCCTTAAAATGGAAACATGCAAAATATGACTTTAACAAGCCATTACGCGAAAATTATAAGAGATAAAAAAAATTTCATAAGAGCCAAATTTAGTCACGGAAAATAGGAAAATAATATCTAGCAAAAATAATAAATAAAAAAAGGGTGATGAAAATTGCGGTAGACCGCGCCCTTTGTTTAAAACATGAAAAGGAGCGTATATCGCACAACCGTTACTTAGAAATGTTGGAAATTGTATGTACTATGTAGCCAATTTTTTTTTTTTCAAAACGTAAGTAAAGTCAATAATTGGCCAACATTATAAAATCTTACGTTTTGAAAAAATAAAATTCCCTGCGTAGTACAAACAATTTCGGATATTTATGTGTAACGGTTTTGCTAAAACATCATAAATAGGGACCCGTGGTGTTAACCCTTTCTTCTACACGAAAGAAGAGTTATATACAGCCTGTATACTAAGCTAGTGATTTCTGGTGAAAATAATTTTCCGCTAGCTAGCTTCATTGCCTTACGTGCACATCTGTGTGCTTCGTGGTTATTGACGGCGTGTATTTCTGCAGAGGCGTCGCTCATTAGGCTGTGCCAATGAGAATAAGGTTACTACAACACCACACTCCAGTTACTAGCAGGTTGAACACCAAGACGCCAAATAGTTCAAGGTAAATATCAAGAACCACTACTCATCGTGTACCGGCCAAACTATCGACTTTAGACACATAATTTATTAATGAAGTATTTTTCTAGATACGTTGTAAGTAGTTCTACGTAATTTTTTTGGGTTAGTTTAGGTTAAGTTAGAATAAGTAACGTTATTTTATGTTAGATTATGTTAGTTCAGGTTAAGTAACCAAACTTGACCTAACATAACATTAGGTTAGGTAAGATTAGCTTTCCTAACCTAAACTAATATAGCAAAATTTTTACGTAGGATTACTTCTAATGTCCCTAAAAGACCTACGTACATTTTTGTTAGGTTAGTTTAGTTTAGGTTAGGTTAGTTTAGGTCAGGTAACCTTACTTTACCTAACATAATGTTAGGTTAGGTCAAGTTAGGTTACCTAACCTAAACTAACTTAATCTATCTTAACCGAAACTAAAAACCGATCATAACCTAACTTAACCTAACCTAAACTATTCTGAAATAATACAAAAAAAATGTTTTACGTAGGACTAGTAATAACATCCGTAGAAATATTTTTCATCAGTAATTATATGTCTGAAATCAATAGTTTGGCACACGATGTGTAGTATTGATAATAATTACCGAGTTATAAACATCCGTTCACTGGCGGTAAAAAAATCTCCACATATGGCATTGAAACAAGCTGGTACAAATTTTTTTTTCACCTTAAATAAGTAGCTCTACCTTTATACAACGTGTATCTAAAACATACCGACACACATTAACAGGCTTTTACTGAGGTTAAAATAACGGTTTGATGTAGGGAACCCATGGTCACAGACTACTCAGATGTATCCATGGTCCTGCTCACATTGTAAGCACTACAGACACTTCCAAAGTTTAAGAAAATGTTAATTATCTTTGTAATATTTAGGGAACTAATTGCTTCACAGAAACAAATTTATGGTTACGAAATAGTTTTACATTAATCAATAATAATGTACACTTAACACATCTCAATCACGTTGAAAGGGGGAGGTACTACCTTTATTTCTTTGAAAAATGTATGTGGCAGTAAAAAGTTGTTGTTTTTAATCAAACATAATTAAATAACGGAACATTTATAAAAATTAAACTCTCGTGCAGAACTGTGTCACGCTCGTTCTTTTAGGGCAATCATTAAATGTTTGAATTCACAGAGAAGCGCTGTTGCCTACCATGTATGCAACTAGGAATACTGCCCGACACTATAATCGCAAATTTTCTTCTCAGAACCGAAAAAAAAAAAAAAAAAAAAAAAACAATTTGGCGACTGAGTGACCCTTGTTTGCGCGTTCGTGGCCAAAACGTGCTGAAGCGGTTAAGAGGGCGTGGTACATAATTCAACGCTAAAAGCATTAATCTATAACTGTAGGTTTCTTAAAGCCAATTTGCGAAAATTAAACAATAGCAGCCCTAGACAATAGTCTTAGCCAACGTTTTAAACAAAATTCTTTCCAGTGTTAAGAACTTCTGATGCACAATCTCTGACGCCGGAACCTCGTGCATTTAACTGCGGCGCAAGAGATCACGCGTAACGAATTAGTAATTTTCGATACATATTTACTCATCAAGTTGGCAAATACCAATATCTAGGGTTGTCATAGAGTATTTTATCCATATTGGCTTCGAAATAAGAGTGGAAATAAATGGATGTTTTCAGCATTTATTTATCTACTACGCGCTCTTAAGGACGAGACACCACGTGCATCAAGCCTATCCATAGCCTCTAGGCGCAAGTCACTGAACTGGCGTTGAGTATTCTCGCCGATAACTCGCCTCTATGAGACTTTCAGTGAGCCCACACAGTTTTACGACGTAATTTTAAAGATAAAGGTATATTGTACACGCCTATAACTAGAGACGCGGAAATTTCACGAATCCATTTGAGAAGATGTTAGATTTCAAACTCCTGTACACGTCAATTACTTTCGCTATTGGGTCACTCTTACCTAAACTCTTCCTTGACGACTGTGAACCAATAGCAGACATGAATTAAATCACTCCCTGACTTCCGCGCTGCCTTGTCACTTGTACGTACATCTTGGCCACTCACTGGAGCAGCAGCCAAATAAACTAGCAGCTGAAGACATGTCGTTGAACCCACAAAATTTCCGGGTCTCTACTTACAACTAGAGCGAAAAGATTTTCGCATCAAGTAGTTTCAGTGTCTTATGTTCACACGCGCAGTTCTGCTTCATGGCCAGTTTAACTCTCGCTTGTCCTGAGGTTCTACTGACAAATCAAAGACGTATGGTGTCACACTCGCTTTGTTCTGATTGGTGCAGTCAAATGAGACGTGTCTGAGTAAAGACACGCTGCCAATAACCATGGAGCAGAGCTGCCGATGAGCACGTACGACAATGAAGCAAAATGTTGCAAAAATCTTCTCGCGACAAAGTCGTGGCTCTACTTATAACCTTTATTCTATAATAGATTCTGCTCCAAGATTTTCATACTTCAAAAGGGCCACAAAAAACACTTTCCCCATTTTCTTCTGCGTCAAAATAAACTTTTGAGGTACACAGAGTACCTGAAATAGATATACACTCGTGTAAAGCTTTTAGAATTCTGTTACAGAGCAGACATAACGCATGCTGAGAAAGTTTTCAAATAATATTGTAACGACCGAAGCTCTGAACAAAACTCAGCGGCTTGTGCAGGTAGCCATCTTAGCCAAGTAAATATTTGTAAGTCACGATAACTTAACATTCGAGTACGGTGTTTATTACTATTACTGCTATGTTTGTCTTAACATGAAGCGAAAATATAGCAATTCGTATAAACAAACACCGCATTCTGCTTCAAATTACGTATGATTTAACCCTTGGAAAATCTCATTCCCAATTCGTATTAAACCAATTTTACTTATTCGCTATCCGTCAACCCATGCTCTCTCTCTATATCTCTATCTATCTGTGTGTATGTGTCTGTTTGCAACGTATGTGTTTCTATACCGTTCATCAGATTGTGACGAAACTTTGGAAAGATGTACGTGCGTCCGCGAAGATTTATGACAATACTCACACACACACACACACACACACATATATATATATGTATATATATATATATATATATATATATATGAGAGAGAGAGAGAGAGAGAGAGAAAGGAGGTGGGCAAAACGAACCAGGAGGGTAGAATCGGCTACCCAAAAATTTAGTGAAAAATTTTTTTTAATGTGTGCACAATTTAGAATAATTTTTAATACTTTCGTTTAAAAATTTATTTTAGAAAATTAAAAAATATTCCCTAATGTATAACTTTTAATATTATTAACGTATCAGTGCCTTACTTAAAATTTCAACTGCCAAAATATTTTTAGAAAAACTTTTCTTTTAATTTTTTAAATTTTTATAAAATTACTTTTTCAAAATATATTAAAATCAAAATACATATTTTTACGAATTAATTAAGATAATTTGGAGTAGCCTACTCAGACTTATCGTTTGCTCGACTCAAATATCTGTGCTTTATAATTGGTAAAAAGAACATTTGAACTACTAATCTAGTGTACAAAGCGATACAAAGTAAAAGTACATGCAGGCAAAGCCACAGATGGACTAATAGTAGGTCATAACCAAGATCTAATATATATATATATATATATATATATATATATATATATATATATATATATATATATATATATATATATATATGTGTGTGTGTGTGTGTGTGTGTGATTAAGTTTAAAAATCTAGAAATAAAACTTAAAATGAAAATTTAAGAAAAGCTGACACATAAAAAGATCCATTAAAAAGCAAAAAATAACGCTTTCAAATTACTGTACTCCATAAAATACGCCGAAGGACCACTAAGTAAACAAAATAGATTCCTAATTAGGCGAAATTAAAATACACTACAGCAAAAAAAAAAAAAATCTACAAAAAGGCGTATCTATTCAAAAATCAAATTTTAAGAACAATTTTAGGTTTCGGCAAATCGTTTGAAACTTCCAGATACCTACTCACAGTTCACATAGGTTTTGTTGTAGAATTTATTTCGTTTCCAGTTTGCTAATTTAAACAGCCTGTTTACTTGGCTGTCCCTGCACATTAAGGGTAAAAAGTATTTCGTAACTGTCATCCATAACTTTTTAAGGAATTGTTTTATGTGCTGTTTAAAAAAAATATTTAAATTTTATTACAGCCGGAACCATCATATGTGTGTACAATATCAAAGAACTGCGAACAGAATGCAGAGTGAGACAACTCGGAAAGAAAGTTTGGTATTTAATGCGAACTTTTCAAAACATTAAAAGATTGTATTATGGCCCGTGGGGGGATCGAACCCACGACCTTCGCGTTATTAGCACGACGCTCTAACCAACTGAGCTAACGGGCCAGTTATAAAACTGCGCGAAATATAGTTCTAATAATATCTCTTCACCCACCCATCTCGTTTCCACCACAAATTCTGCTATATCTTCTCCACATTTTAACTATGGAACACTTTTAAATTGTTAATTAAAATGTATGGTGACAAATATAACTTTCTAAAGATTTTTATTATCTTCTCCGCAACGTTAAAAAAAAGTCCGTTAAGAAATATTTATAATCGTGGAATGTTATCGATCTTGGGTTGTTTTTAAATACTTCTTTCATTGTAATTGAAATAAGTTTACTTCGCTAAACTTAAAACGTGCTTAGTAGTAGTAGATTCCTGTAGTTCAACGTAATGCCCTGGTGCGTACTACATGAAACACAGTCAAATTTCCCATTGCTGTACACATACTAAGACAGGATATGACGAAATGAAATAAGCTAGAGCACTGTCTGATACTCCACTTCCATGCATGACCTCATCTTGCACCTTCATTTGACGCATGAGGTCTTGTTCGATTGCCATGTCAGTCCAGACCCCACTCCACATACTATGACTGCGCCGAACAGTGAAGAACCTATATTCTGTGAACGTCTGCAGTTCTTTTGTTGGAATGTGAATGAGAGGTTTTGATCAGCACTCAACATCGAGGTCTTCAGCGCTGGTGAGGGGTGACCTGAGGTGAGTATGGAGTAGTGCCGAAATTAAAGGGCGGGGGAAATAGGAGATCCCCGAGAAAACCCACCGACTAGCGGCATCTATTTTATTGGAATTTCAGAGCCCAACACCTCCATTTGCTGGACGTACAGCACAGCTGGACAGATTTTGCATAGTTGAAATGCTCAGCTGCGTGAATATATGGCAACGTTTTTTTTTTCACACAATGGAGATGAATATGCCAGTCACCCGTGCGCTCTTATGAACAAGAGAGAGTGAAATGTTAACCTATCAGAGGTACTGAGCTCACAGCTAACCAGTCCTGCTAACTTGGGCGATGTCTTTCATTAAGTTGTGTTAATACTGTCTGCAAGTCTCAACACACTGTTGAAGTACTAAGTTCTTCATTTGTTGATGTACTTGTTATCATTTCAATAAATAAGGAGTGCAGTTTCTCTTCCTTGCCCTGACTCTTACAAATGTCTTCAAGTAGTATTGTAGTTAAAACAATTGCTGTAAGTACATGTGCTCGAGCATATGTGTGGCCAGAGACAATGTGAACATATGCCTTTGCATAAACTTGTGTCCAAAGTTTTTGGCCTCACTCTTTAAAATAACATAACCGACCGTGTCCAAATACAGTAAGGAATCAGGAGGTTTCAAACTGAAACAAATCTTATAGATGTCGCACGCTTGTATTTGAGCAGCCATATTTCGGTAACTGTTTGTATCAGAGCAGTGCGCGACACACTGTTGAAAATATATCATAAGGGGGATTGTTAGACAATTTTTTTTATTTTCAGTTTTTGAGCCATAACATTAATTAAAACCGCATTATCAAAATTTTCTCTTCAACAAAGCATAGTATACGTTCTTGGTAAACTTTTCAACATAAGTAATGATGGAATATTTCATTCGTTTGTCATGCAAAATAATTGCAAAATAATTCTAAAAGTGTACCTATAATTCTCTTACATGATTCCACATGACAAAACAATGAAAAATGCCATTATTATTTATGTCAAGCAGTTTGCCAAGAATATATCCTTTGCTTTGTCGAAGAAAAATTTCGATAACATAATTGGAATAAATTATATGGCTCAAAAACAGAAAAATGCAATTAAATGGTCTAACTCCCCCCTTAAGAAATAAAGTTTGTCTAACTTTTTTTTTGCTATTTGCCTATTTTTTTAAACATGGTTTTTTTTATTTTATTATAAATTCCATGATATTTTGAGAATCGTCAAAGTTAAATTATACAATTGTTTGGTTTCAAGTATTTTTTATCACTGCATCTGTGTACAAATGACTTTGGTGTAGTCAACTGATTAATTTAAACTAACACGGTAAGGTTAGTTCATGCAAATAGATTGAGGAGGTACATTTGCGCCAGTTAGGGAGACTTATGACACACGTGCACGTAAGAAAAAATCATGACGCCGTCGTGGGAAGTTAGGGGAATTACAGTATGTTGTTTAGTCACATCTCAGGTATTAATGACCAAATTTCCATATTTACCGTATTTTTTTCGAACTTCCTTTAATCATCGACCTACAACCTCTGTGCTTAAGGGGCCTTCCTATCTGTCCTTCAAATGCGTTGCAGCGAGTTATGGCTATTCTATTTTTTGTCGAAACTATTTAACGCGCATTATATTTGTATATCTACGAAAAGAACACACACTTCAAACTATATCGCTATAGGTTTGAAAATTCGACGCGTTTATCTGAAACATCATTTTTGGGCCCCTCAAAACGGCCAAAAATGACTTTCACAGACTGCTTGCCGTATCTAGAAAATGAACAATTGGACTCGAAGAACGCAATTATAGGAACAACTTTGAACTACGCTACCTATTTATTAAATTCTGTGGTCACCTACTGAAGTACCATAGGAAAAACACCCTACCACTAACTGCAAAGCAGAGCTACATATATGCAATTAAGGTACTGAAACAAGTTGTGTTTCAGAAATCTTTTCGCGAAAACTGCCGGTCCTTATAGCGACAGTTTTGTCGCTGCGTCACTTCTTTCGGAATGCGCAGTCTCGACCTATACCACCGAGCTAGATCGTTCAGAAGGTGACTGCAGAAAAATGTCTTCCTAGTTCTCGCGTGCAGCATATTACCGAGCTCGTGAGCCGGAACATGAAAAGTGAAACTGACGCAGTGCATTGTGCGCGCTTCATCACACGGCACGTAACGAACTTCGAGATACCTCCCGACGGTAACAAAGCTGAATCGCAGGCGTGTAGGTTACATGTGTCGAGAGCCGGCACGTGTGAAAACTTTTCCCCTCTTCCAAACTTTTCTTTCTTTTTTCATCCGATTCGGAGAAAAAAAAAATTCTCTCCGGAGCGAGCATAGTTCGGAGGGTGCGCGTATGGGTTACTTTCCCGCCTCGCTGCGCTCATTGTTCGCGACTAATTAAGGGAAACGAAAGTGGCGGGTTAATTTGCTGAGTTCCCATCGTGCGAGGAAGCGCTGCGCGGGACTGTGCTTTGTTCCGAGATGTTGCTCAACCTGTCATTACCGGGGTGCGTTCAGACGTCTAACATCCGCGAATATAATAAAACAGTAGAAGGCGGAAAATATCGTGTCCAAGATACGGGCGTAGAAGAACAGGTCTGGATACTCGCCTATCTACCAATGTATTTTGCTCGACACCCTTGTTGTTTGGCTGTAGTTCGTCAAGTTACCGAGAATGTTGTACTTTTTGACGCTGTAATCCGGGCGGTCGGACTCAAACTGCGCCCACTTTTTTCCATTGTTAACATTATAAAGTAAATTAAGATTTCTGGAGCCATGATTTAAAATTGTGAGCGAAGGAAGTATTTCATAAATTGATTAAAACAATACTTTTGATAAATTATTTATCTTAGTGAGAGGGAAGTGGGCGGAGTTTAAGCTCGACCGCCCGGATTACAGCGGCAAAAATGTATAGCATTATCGGTAACTTGGTGAACTGCAGCCAAATAACAAGGGGGTCAAGTTTTCAGGCGAGTGTCCCAGACCTGTTCTACGGCCGTGGTCTAGGGACGGCAAGAATTGTGATTTGCCCCCTCCCGTCCCCCTCCTTTCCCAGCACCTTTATCAATCAGCCCAATCAACCCAACATTAATAAACGTATCTTCCATACGTAAATAACAGTATAAAATTTTAGTAGAAATACATAAAACCTGTACTTATTAGTAGGGCTTGGAAAAATTCGCGATTTCAATGACCTGCATGCTAGAATCCAATGTCCTATGCATACTCAAGTCCCGTCTACTCGTTCATTGTCTGCTGTATAAATGAGTAACAGGTAATGGACAAATGGTAGAGCTTCGGTATGCACAGTACAATGGATTCTAGCACGTTGGTCTCGTTGAACTCGCAAAATATTCCTAGCCCTAATTATTAGCTACCATTGGCAGTGTTTTAATTGTGCATTCTAATTATAAATACTGTATTTATAACATTATATGGTGTTCAAGGTTAATAAAAATACAAAACTAGTAGAAGTCTAAATATTAGCAGATATCGTATCTTTTTTATACTCATTTAAGTTTAATTCCCAAGTAAAATTTTGCAGCATCACCAGCGCCCTCTCTAACCCAGCGCTCGGGCCAGTCTGCCCACCTGCCCCCCCCCCCTATATCCCATATGATCATGTGCATGTAGGGACCCTTGATTTTCGCGAAAAGGTTTCTGCACGAACTTGTTTCAATGTCTCACCGTGCACCTATGCAGTTTTGCTTCATTGTTATTGGCAGCGTGTCTTTGTTAAACGACGTTTCTCATTTTAATGTGCCAATCAGAATAAGGTTACTACGATTCCAACAACAAAAACGTGTTATATGAACATAGGTCCAAAACGCACCGTTTCTGCGCTACAGTTGGCATACATGACGTATGGTTGATAGCGCGCTGGCAGGATATGTTGCTGTGTCACAGTTGTTCCTACTGACTGTGTGTTAGTGGCGTAGTGTGTGGCATAGTAACATGTTATGTACTGCTGTAATGATGCCCCACAGCTACATCATCCTGCCCGCGCGCTATCAACCATACGTCATGTATGCCAACTGTAGCGCATATAACACTTTTTGTTCCTTTACACGTGAGGATTGTTTCCCTAGAATATTAACATGGAATTTTGCAACATTCTGTATACATACATACGTACATACATACATGCATACATACATACATGCATGCATACATACGTACATACATACATATAAATATAGGAAATATACGTTTAAAACGTTGTAATATAACTACACATAAAACAGTTAAAAATAATGAATTCATTTATGGCGTAATTAATAACAATCCCAGTAAACTGTAAGGGTTGATCTGAAGTTTCGAAAGTCGTACCAATAGTTATGCTGTTCATATCTGCTCTGTCTAAATCTGTGTCACCTGTGCAAAACAATAGTTAAAAACACTTTCAAAACACAAAAAGCAAACAGACATTATGATAATACAGGATGTTACTGAACAACATCGACAAACTCCGGCAGGCGATTCTTTATGAAACACAAGCAAAAGTTATATTTTAAAATTTTCGCCTAAACTTAATATTAAGGGAGTAATGAGTCTTTCAATATCAAAATTTGTAATCTTTTCCTCCAAAATACCGGGAACTAAATGTCATAGAAAAAAACTATATTTTCAGCATTGCTTACTGCTGTTGGGACCGTCAAATCAACAGCAAATACAACTTGATACCTTCCGCCCTTAAGAAAATAATAGGGGTGGCTAACGTCTAATTGTATATAACTTATTTACCATCAGCATTTTCGAATATTTGAATATGGTTAGTTGAGAAATGAGACCTGTGTAACAAAAAAGGTCCCCTTGTTGCAACTGTCCAGGACGTACCGTTTGTGCTGAAACACACTTGAATAATTCGCGCAGACATACAGAGCCTTCTTTAAGGAATTTGGCGAAAACTATTTATTTAGACAAGACTAAGCTCTCTGAACTATTTTTGTGTTTGCAGTCACACCCATTATACAAATTAAGAGAATAAGATGCTCGATTTATTCCTGCATTGTGTGGGTATCCTAAACGTTTATGCAAATCAATTACTTTTGAAATCCTGACTATTGGGAGATGACATGCTTTAGAGAAACAACAATGATACCAACACTGTACTATTATTTTCTTTTTCAAGTATTACCTCACTAAGTCATTCGTGTTTGGTTTATTATCTGCATGACGAACACAATACCATTTACACATGTTACAGCTACCTGGGACCTACCATTTTCGTTCACAACTGCTACAATATGTACGCAGAATGCTAGCAACGAATTGATGTGAATTTATAACAGCATTGTACTTGTTGTCTACTTTACAGTGAATATCCACCATAGTCTGTACGCTGAACACATCACACAGATGCTACCGGGATTGCCTATGATCTAGGCTGTGATCTAGGCCCTGTAGGTCTGCGCGAATTATTCAAGTGTGTTTCAGCACAAACGGCATGTCCTAGACAGCTGCAACAAGGGGACCTTTTTTGTTACACAGGTCTCATTTCTCAACTAACCATCTTCAAATGTTCGAAAATACTGATGGTAAAAAAGTTATATGCAATTAGACGTTAGCCACCCCTATTATTTTCATTAGGGGGGAAGGCATCGAGTTGTTTTTGCTGTTGATTGGAAGGTCCCAAGAGCGTTAAGAATTTCTGAAAATATTGTTTTTATATGTCATTTAGTTTCCGATATTTTTGGGAAATACGATTGTAAATTTTGAAATTGAAAGGCTCGTTACTCCCTTAATATTAAGTTTAGGCAAAAAGTGCAGAATATGATTTGATCTTGTTTTCTTTTTATAAGAAATCGCCTGCCGAAGTTTGTCAGTGTTGTTCAGTAACATCCTGTACATTATTTTAGACATTAACCACACACATAACGTTTATATCATTTTTTCACAATTTCTAAGAGACTGTTCTCAAAAATCACGCTAAAACCAAATAATTTCCTTGAGATGTCACGAAAATATAATCTTGCATCATAATAAAATCTTTAATATAACTAAATAAACAGTAAGACTTTTTACAATCTAGCACAAAACACAGTTCTCTCTCTCGTTCTGTGAGTTTGTACTTACATAATAACCTGGGTGATTTTTTTTTAAATTTTCCTTTTAAACACGCTGTATAGTAATACAAAATTTTCATAAAATTCCACTGACAAGTTTTGTTGCTTTTTGTGAGATCTTGGCATTTTCATATGTAAATTTTATTATTTTCAAACACACTTTAGTCCAAAAAAATTATATTCTATTCAAGATTTTGACAGTTGCACTGCAAAACGTTTTACATTTATTTTATGGTTGATAAGGTTACAGTGAAAGGTTATTACATACCAGCCAAATTCTGTCAAACACAAGTTTGTAAATGTTTACACATACAACAAATATAAACCTGATTTATGTGGTTAGGGCAGGATTTCTATGATCTCGCAGGTTACTTATTAAAAATACTCTCTTAACACAATTTGTAGTAATGTAAGAAGCATTGTACATAACTCAGCTGATAAGTTTTATTGTTTTTGTATGGTTTAGGCATTTTCTTTTTTCAGTTTTTTTTATTTTCAAACATATTTTGGTCTGAGTACAATTTATTTCAATTCAAGCTTCTGACACAGCTGCACAACAAAACGTTTAATTTTATTTGATGTTTAATCAGGTTTTCAGTGGAGATAATTGTATGTAAGACAACTTACGTCAGAACACATTGTGTACATGTAGGCACGCGATAACTTTTAACTCTGATTTTAACCCCCGACACAAAAAAAAGGCTGTTATAAGTTTGACGTGTGTATCTGTGTGTCTGTGTGCCTGTCTGTAGCATCGTAGCTCCTAAACGAATGAACCTATTTTGATTTAGTTTTTTTTTGTTTGAAAGGTTACTTAATCGAGAGTGTTCTTAGCTATGACTCAAGAAAATATGTTCAGCCGTGAGAGTGAGTGAGAGCTATTGGTCAGCGCTTAACATCGAGGTCTTCATCGCTGGTGAGGGGTGACATGAGGTGAGTATGGGGTGAGGGGGCGGGAGAAACGTAAGATCCCCGAAAAAAAACCTGCCGACCAACGGCATCATCCGGCACGATTCCCACATGCGAAAATCCGGGGACCGACCCCGCCAGGAATCGAACCCGGATCGCCTTGGTGAGAGGCGAGAGGTCTGACCCCTCGGCCACCGCGGCCCTTCAGCCGTTTGAAGATCATCAGCTCTTTTACAGTTGTTGAAGCGATGTGAGTAATATAGTCGTAGGTTTGTAACAATAAAGATTTTGTTATTACTGAAGTAACAAATGCATTAATAGCACAATACTGATGTTCATTAATTTTACAACAGTTAAAAATTATCGACTGTACAGAATGTTAAGAAACAAACGCATAAATAGCACACCACGCGAATCCTGGGTTAAATTGAAGACGAACATGTATGTGGTAAAGTGTTGTACGCATAGCCATCTTTAGTAGAAGGCCGCGGCCATAAATCTGGCAACACTGCCAAGAAGGGTCAATTTAACACCTTCTTTAACTCTGGCTGTCCCTGATTCGTTATTTTGTCTACATGCCGACGAATCAGGGACAACCATTGCCGTTGGAGAGCTAAATAAAGTGTTAAAATGACCCTTCTTGGCAGTGTTGCCAGATTTATGGCCGCGGTCTTCTACTAAAGATGGCTATGGTTGTACGACGACATTTTACGTGCACAATGTGGCAACACTGCACGGAGATAGTCCGCTCTTGCGCTCCACGTCCTGTTATTATTTTATAAATGATACGTCAAGTGAATTTAGAACCATGTTTGGACTGCTCGGGATTTTTATTCGCACTCATTATATGCAGGTCAAAACAGTAGTAAGATAAGTTAGATGTCTGAGGAGCGCTAAAGGGGAGTATCTTCATTGCTATGTTGCCGTATTGCGTGTGTAAAATGTCAGAGTATAACGTTTTGCCACGAATGGTCAGACCATTCTCCTCCCGCCAAGGCGATACGGGTTCGATTCCCGGTGGGGTCGGTCCCCAGATTTTACGCATGTGAGAATTGTGCCGGATGATACAGCTGGTCGGCGGGTTTTCCCAGGGATATTACGTTTCCGCAGCCCCCCTCCTAATTCCGGCGCTCCATACTCACCACATGTCACCCCCTCACCTGCGCTAAAAGCCATGATGTTGACTGACTCACTCACTCAACATAAAATTACTTAGTGGTCAATGCAAAAACAAATTGCGTGTTTAATAATGTTATATGATTGGCAGATAGTTTAACGTTTGTTAAAAGCAACATACTGTACTGTTTTAATTAATACGTCTTTAAAGTTGAGCAGAGGTGAACTATTTTCTGTGTTCTTTACCACGTGTGATGCACAAAGTATCAATCAACTGTAAATGTAATTGCTTTATTTAATTTCTGTGACGGTAAACATCCCTCCCCCCCCCCACATCAAATCCTGGTTGCTCTGCTACAATAAAGCTGGATTAACAACCACTCTGAAATGGAAAGGTACGACGTCGAGCGGACGCCTGAAATACTCAATCGTCAAAAAAATTTTAACCATTTAATCACGATTCGGTGAGAATTTTTTGTCGAGTAGATATCTTTTCAGCGGATATTTATGTATACAGCACTATGCGATAGTATGCTTCATCTTCGAGTAAAAAATTAAAAACTGTTTGTAGAAAAATAAGGTCTTGAAACCACATACATCTACAAAAATTGAAAACTGTAATGTTTATAATTTTTAGTATGAAAATATCTAGGCATATATAATAACCGAATTAAAAATATACTCGCGTTTTCATTTGAAAATAATTTTACTATCCGGAAAATTTCTGCGTGGAAGGTTTACGGATGTTACATGCGAATGTACACATACGACTTTCCTTTTAATTGTCAGCTTTCGACGATTGGAGTCTAAGTTCGATACTCAATGATTGTATTTTCTTAAGGGCGCCGCCTACCACGCGCTCAAATGCTTTGTAGTGTGCGGGAAAATCCATTTTTTAAGGAAACTGTTCCAAGTGCGGTCATTGTGCCAACGTACTAAAAGAAAACACACTTCGGGCATGGAAGGAATGTCATTCTTGAGACATGCTCATAAAAATGCTGTTCCTAAGCCCTCCAACATAGCTAAAAAAAAAAACCGGCATTTTCAGACAGCTGTACTTCATAATGCACTGCCAGAGTGCATGTAAAATTCAGATAAAAACATGCACTTAACTTTGCTATAGGATGTTCGGGATAAATTGAGTACTAAAAAAAGTCCTGCTAAAGATCTATTTTCAGCCAATTCATTTTTTTCCGAGCGTAGCGACGGGTCATGTCCAACCTCTTTGGAAACTTCACTATATGTTTGGGCGTGTACGATAAACTGTGCAGTCAGTATGAATAGATACAGTTAAATAAAAAATGTTTTTTTATTATATAAAATAGAATTTTGTCGATTTTGGGTGATTTTGTTTCTGTATTTTTGAATGTATATGGGAAAACACACGGAACTATATTGCGTAATTTCTCAGACAACCCTTGCAAGTAGTAAGGCAACTAGAGTAAATGTATAAATTGTATGCAGTAACGGCTATTGATATTTTTCTAAGGTAAAATTGTTAGTGCTCACGTTATCCCGAATGATCTAAACGTACTTCCACCAATAAAATTATATGGCGAATGTTTTAGGTCCCAAAGTGAAAACAGATGAGCCAAAACCTTGCACGCTAATTTACCGCTTAGCTCGTGCCTATGCGACATTTGATTAAAGATTCAAGGTCGCTCTTTTATCACCGTTACTTCTGAGCCACTAATTCGCAAGTAAACGGCGTCTTTAATTATTAAAATATTCTCTTTGCATAGACGTGTTGTGTAATCCGAACCTCATCGATTTGTGGAAACCTGAACAACTAAATAATACGGTTCTGTACACAAAATATTAAATTATTCCAATACATACCAATTACTGAGTGGCGCTAAAGAAAGGCACTATAGAAAAGGTTTTCTGTAGTAATTGTAAATTCTTTCAACGTTGTACAACATTAAACTCATGCGTTTAGGCAGCCTTGGGCGCACATGTGTTGAAACGGCTATCTACATTGCAGGCGTCTAAACCTAAACGGATCAATATTTTTTACTCGAAACTTTTATAGTTTGCCAAGAGGCGCCAAATTGGTGGTTAACAATATCAAAAAAGGGATACAGATTAATTCTGGAACCCATGGAGGTTTTAGGTAACTCTCTCCCGTCCATATAGTTTCCCTCAAAACCAGAAACGACAGGAAATTCTGTTGCACATTATTGGCGCTCGTCCGGAGTGCAAGGAGGTTTATACTTGTCTCTCGGGAAACACTCACTCGGTTCTCATGTCCTGTTAATAGCCGGGGAAAACTTAGCTCCATACTCGCATGCTGTGCGCGAGATGATAAAAAGTGGTAGGTTAAACGACAGTCGAAAAAGAGAACAAAAATAGAATGCAGTACTTGTCACATTCTCTAGTAAATATCAGGGAATGACGTGAAATAATCTGTGCATTTTTTTTTATCGCGACTTATTTATTTTGTTTGCTCTTTCACGTTCCCACGAAAGGCCAGTGCCTATGTTAAAACCAAGTCTGGTAGTTTCAGTGAATTTCGAGAATATTTTTTACAGCAAAGTACTTTTCACATCGAAGAGTCCCTAAATTTTGTCATCTGTTTTTAGTATTAAATCGTACAGTTTTTCTGATTTTTACCACCAAATTGTCACCAAATTTGTTATGAAAATAAGCCAAAAATATGAAAAAATAATTTCGAACGAATTGTCCATTATTTTGTAAAACGCCTACATATAATTGTGCATTGCTGGACTTATCCTAATCACAGAAATGAAATTATTCTATGTGAAAATAAAACTACTGAACTACTACAGGACACTTTTTGGACAAGAAGTACCTTCTGTATTTCACTCTAACTATTAAAAATACTCAATATTTTCTCTGAGTGATCCCGAAGGAATTCTTAAGTTGCCAGTTATATTACTTTCACTGTAAGTTATTTAATTAATGCAGATACAGACGATTCGGGATAAAATGAACCCCCAAAAAAACCCTAGTGAAGTTCTATTTTCAGCCAATTAGTATCTTTCCGCGCGTAACGGCTAACAACGGGAAATGTCTAATCTCTCTGGACACGTCACTTTATGTTTGCGCATGTAAGATAAGTTGTGAATATGTAGGAACCTGTATAGTTTGATAAAGAAAGAATTAATTATATGAAATAAAAGTATGTCGATTTCAGTTGAGTTGGTTTCTGTATTGTTTTATTTAAATAGGAAAATACACGGAACTATATTGCATGATTTCGTTGCCAACCTTACAAATAGTAATGCAACTATAGTTAATGTTGAATTATATCCAGTAACGGCTTACGATATTTTTCAAATGTTAAATTTTTAGTGCTCACTTTATCCCGAACGACACACATACTCTCGCGCACTGACACGCACTAACACGCACTGACACACACACACCCTGTACAAGCAGATAACAGTAAAATTGCAAATTTGACACTATAAATTCAAAATATTATTTTCCTACTGCAAACGGTATTTCGGAGGAGGATAAATATTGTTACTTTGACATGCTATTCCTGATGATTAACATTAAATGGCGAACATTGTGCTAATCTTATTTAACATTATTTATCTATACATGATAACTGGTTATTTTACCTATTAGTTTAAAAATTGGTTTTCTTAACACCAAACATAACTTTATTAAAATACTAGCTGACCCGACAGACGTTGTCCTGTCTTAACGATGGCTATTGAAATCGAATTGTTATAATTAATGTCGATTAATAAATCTCAAGGGCAGTTGCTAAGTGTTAGTTTTCTTGGAAATCCATGTTTTTCACATGGCCAGTTATATGTCGCCTGTTCCCGTGTCGGAATACCAGCAAAACTGTTTATATACTAAGAATATTGTATATTATAAAGCATTAGAATAATAAACACACTTTTTTTATTAATTATAACAATTCGATTTCAATAGTCATCGTTAAGACAGGAAGCATGTAGACAAAATTATTGAAAACAATGTTCGTATTTGTTTAGCATTTGACGAAATTATAATGGCTCTGAACTAACCGTGATGTACGCTATGTCTGCTGCTAGCCTCTAGGCTCAAGTCACTGAACTGGCTTGCAGTCTTCTCGCCGACAACTAGCCTATATGAGACATTCAATGGTGACCCTATCATTTTATGACGTAATATTGAACACAAAGGTATATTGTACACACCTGTACCTTCGAGAAGCTTCTACGTCTAGATTTTCATACCTAAAAAAGATCTGCAAAAACAGATATTTTCGCCTTTTTGGCAGCGTGAAAATTAACGTTAGAGATAACTGCAGAACCTGAAATGGGCATACACAACTGTAACGTTATTTTAAAGCTATTCCTAAGCAATCACTTGAGCACCCTGAAGAGTTATTGAATAAAATTGGCAAGGGCCGCAGCTCTGCACTCCGTTCGGTGGCCTGGGTATACGACCACCTTAACAAGAGCAAAATACCACACCGAATAGTGAGCTTACCGTATTTGTTAGGCAGCTCGTTTTCCTTGAAGCACCCAATCCCAGAATAGCACAGAGTATGTTCTTCGAAACTGCTCATAAAACTAGTTTACTTTCAACACGAACAGAATCGCGATCGGAACTCGTGTACCACTTTAAAAATGTGAAGTACCTCTGCGTCAAATTAAGGGCCTCAGAGCTCTGGCGGCAGCAAGGATAGGGTTATACATGTTAAATTATATTCGACTGGGCTCAGTCACGTTTTGCGATATCGCTTCCGGACAAAACCATTTTTGCATCAAGAAAAGGAAAATATTGCCAAATAAATAAAATTACAAGAAAAAAATTGTAGTAGCAGTTTCCGAGTGTTTTCAGAGCGTAAAAATTTTTTATTGCTTACAGTTTTCAGGGTATTGAAAAAACTACCTAAAATATACTTTAGTAATGTGCGTAGCACCGAGTTGAATAAAGAGTCAGTGGTGGCGTATATGTAGCTTCAACACACGTACACTCTAAAAAATGTGTAAAACTTACAAGGACTTTCTTTGTACTTTTACAAATCCTTGTAAAAGTACAAAGATTTTCTTTGAGAAATCATTAGTTTATAATGTTACAAAGGAATTCTTTGTACTATATACCTACAGTAACTTCACTGCAATTTTCTTTGTAAAATATGACAAGGCAATTCTTTGCAGTTGTACAAACTTTTGTAAGTGTTGAAACATTTCCTTGTAAAATTATTAGTTTATAATGTTAGAAGGGTTTTGTTTGCAAAAAAAATAGTAAAAATGTGTAGTCTTCCAAAATCATTGGTTCGCCGGAATTTACTTATGCAAAAATCACAACCTCTGGAAAGCATTTTTGTCTAGAAAAAGTGAATGTTTATTTTAATTGCGTGTTTTGAAAGAAAAAATTATTACTGAACCGTACATTTAATGTATACAAATAAATAAAGGCTAAGTATCGCAGAAGTCACGGTAGTCTAGGGGTAAGAAGCGTGGAAGTCAAGCGTGAAAATAGTGATTCAAAACTTGGCTCCTCCGAATTTTTTTATTTTCAAAATAATTTCTTGTAAACGACCTTAATTCAAAAGTTATTTGATAAATAAGTTCAGCTTTATTTATGAAGTACAATGAGCATACAATTTTTATTTTAGCCTTATTGAATGTGCAACTACAAGGCTATTCCTTGTAATTTTACAAACATATAGTTTGTATTTTATTACAAGGATAACCATTGTAATTTTATAAGGAATTTCTTTGGCGACTGGGTTTACAAAGATTTTCTTTGTAAAAGCACAAAAAACTTAGCCACATCGACAATAATTTAACATGCAAAACCCAATGCTTGCTTCCACCGTGGCTCTGAGGTAGGCAACACCCTTAAGATACCATGCTCATTAAAAGCACTAAGTCCTCAGACTGGCGTACTTCAAAATGTACTAGATGAATGTATGTGAAACTCTGAAACGTACCCTAAACTTTGCTTTAGACTTTCCACCAATACAATTATATGGTCACCGCTTTAAGCACACTTGGAAAAATCATTTGTAAAAGTAATCAGCATGTACATATAGGAGTGTTAAAAACTTTAAATGGTAAAATTGTTTCACATACATGAACGGTAGCGATGCTGTACATTTTAAGTAAACAGTCAAATGTGTAGAAATTTTACCAGACTTGTGCAGTCGAACAAGTGTGGAATGTCATTGTTTATATATTATTCTAACTAAAAATACAGTAAAAAAGTTCCTAAAATATTTAAGTAGTAACTAACCTAAACGCATAATGGGGCAGTTACCATACTACCACCATGTAAATATGCAGACTTTTACAGGTGTTACAATACAAGTCTGGTAACTTCAGTATACATTTGACTGTTTTATAAAAGAAAAGTATAGGAACGCTACCATGGATGTCTGGGAAACAATTATACTATACCTACTTTCCTAGCGCTCCTAGACGCACGTGTGGCAAATTTACTAACTTTTTTTAGTGCTTTTCAGACTGTTGTGCTTTAAACTTTACTTACGGAATGTATGCAAAACACAGGTATAATCGTGCACTGAACTAAGGTACAGATTTTCAGCCAATAAAATTATATGGTCGCCGATTAAAGTCCCATATTAAAAGCGTATCCTCAGGAATATTACGAGCTAGTTCAGAGCTTGATGGCTTGTTGCGGCGAAGCGTCATTTTATACAAGAGTAACTCTACAATAATCGGTCCTCAAGGAATTACTATAATAATAATAATCATCTTATCGTGAAATCAATGCAAACGAGGGACGGTTTCTGCCCCGAAAGGAAACTAATACACAGAAACTTTACTTTTAAAACTCATACATGTTAAGTGACTTGATTATTAACTGCACAACTTAAAATATAGATTAATTTACTTAGTTAATTATTACCGTTATATGTTACCATTATATTCAAATGTCAACTATTCAAACTTGTGACTAAACTTGAAGACTGACTTACATTATAATAAAATTAGTATGGCTCGAGAAGTGTGATTCTCATCTAGGACCTACTCTTAGCTAACACATAAAGTTACTAGGCTACTTTTACATTCTGAAGTCCCTCAGAGCCCCTCCAAACCTCGGTTGGCATATACTATCAATAAGACGATTGAACTGACCCGTCAAAGGCTAATAGACAAAATATCTAACACGTGTCACGGCAACTACTTTTATCGATTTCAGACTCGTAAACACCTCCTGTACGTTCAAACGATTGCGCACGTGGTAAAAAACATAGTTAACTTTCGGCGAAAACCTCTCGCAAACCGACGGGAGTGTTGATGTAATTCCTCCGGAACATCTGTGCAGTGTTGAAGTACCAACCTACACGATTCCATGACTGCCAACCTGGATGACATCAAGCCTGCCAACTAATACAACCTGTTTTCTCGAGAGTCTACCGAGAAGCATTCGAGGGAAGGGGAGGGGGAAATGAGCTACGCTAGCTTTCCTCGGCCCGGCTGTAAGATAAAACTACGTCATCCTTGCTGATGACCACTGACCTAATCAAAGCTCTTCGCATTAACTAGCCTGCACGTGGATTATGAGTATTGTAGATATAACTTATTGCTGTTCTCTCGCTGGGTGCTCGGTGACGTAACTAAGGTGCAGGTGGACAAAGTTCTCGACACAGATATTTGTAATTCACTTTAAAATGAGCACTGCTCAACAGCTTTAATAATCAAGAAAATGCTTTTATTGGGCTATATAAGTAAACGTTTCAGAGTTGTGAATTGTTTACACTGGATTTTAGTTACGTGGAAGTTTCCGTATTTAACAGAGTAAAGATGGAGACATAATGGCTCACAGAAAATTATAAGCAGTGTTCAGTTTATCCTGAACAGCCTATACAAACACGGCGACAAGTAAAGGCACATCTTCACTATAGGCTGTTCACTATCAACTGAGCACTCGGCAGAACTTATAATTAATTTAGAAAAAATAGTTATTAGGCCAACAGATGTTAACTTTTGAGAATGTAGAAACATTTACACTGGTTTTAGTTACCTGGAAGTTTTCATATTAAAAAATAGCTAAGATGGCTGCAAAACGGCTGAAGGAAAACTTTAAGCAGTGCTTACTTTATCGTGAACGGCCTATAGAAGGCTACAAAGAATGTCATGTACAAAATTACTAATATAGTCTTAAATCACCCAGCTCTACTCGGGATAGCAGCGGTATATGTAAGCTGTGTCACGGTCGTACCGTGTAACAATCGCCTATCTCAAGCATAACATCTTGATGGAGTGAGGGAGAGGAGGAGAGGGGGTAACTAGAGAAAAACTCTGAAATACAATTATGGATACACAGCCACTGTTATTCACAAAACTATAATTTTATAAAATAAAAGGTTAAGAATGACTTAAACAGGTATCGGAACAAAAAAAAATGAAAGTATCTTAGCAAAAAACAAAGACCAGGGTTTCATCTTTCATTTGAAACTTGAATTATTAAAATCGGACGATCACTTCTCACGATATAAATGTAGGAACCTGGCGCGGTGTTTCGGGTACTGCTGGTTGCGGAGTATCAGGGATTCCAGTTAAGGACTACACGCGCGTAAGAGGCTCAAAAGCGACGGAGCAGTAAGGTCGACCTTAAAGCGCGCATTAAATGCCGCGTCGCCTCAACGAGCCAGGCGCTGAACTAGCGTGCAATGTTCCCGCCGAACGGTTTTTACTATGTGACACTAAGCGGTGACCGTATAATTTTATTGGTGGAAAGTCTGCAACTAAGTTCAGTGCAGGTAGCAACCTGAGTTTCACATACATCCGGTTAGTACATTTTAAGGTACGGAAGTCTGAAAAGGGCGTATTTAGCCATGTTGGAGGGTTTAGAAACAATGTTTTTAATGAGCGTGGCGTCTTACAATGAGGTTCCGACCTTGTCTGAAGTTTGTTTTCTTTTCGCACGTTGGCACAATGGGCACTCGTGGAATACTTTCGTAGGAAGAAACCTGTTTACGATCACACTGCAACGCATTTGAAGCGTTGGGCAGGCGGTGCCCTTGAGAGCCCTATACAGCAGGGACTGGATGTCGCGCCTGAGGTACGGAAACTTGCAGGATATAAGAGCTAGACTGGGTCGTGAGAAACAACCATGTCGCCCTTACGCGCGGGGCGCGAAAACGACGTGCAGTGTTTCCTATAGGTCTTAAAACGGTGACCCTATTTTTCTCATTAATGAAAAGTGTAAAGTCCAGCGCCATTTTCTCTACTTTCATTTTACGATTCCGGTTGGAATTTTTTACATTGGAGCAGTCTGGAAAAACAGTTTTGGGCCATTTTGAGGTGCCCCAAAACCATGGTTCTAAGCATAATGTCTATAAAAAAAATCATAGTTTGAAATGTGTTTTCTTTTCGTTGATAAAGATGTCGAACACACGTTTAGTAGTATCTCATGGATAAACGTTCTCCTAACACGCTGCACCAATGATCGTGTGGGAGCTGTATAGTACTCTTAACTAGGACGTGGTTATTTACCACGTAGTTTTCCGTTCACCATTCCAGATGCGCCCCCCCCCCCCCAAACCTCCTCCTCAACAACGCCACACATTACATTACCACCCTGATTACTCTCCAGCTACAAGAGATGTGAGCATCATCCGGCGCGGAGTAGCGCGCGAGACTTCTCGTCCCTGGAGTATATAGTAGTAGTAGCTAACCCTCTTGCAGGCTCGCGCGCGCCGGCCACGTTGTAATTGCGCCGCGACCGGGCTACCGAGCCAGGCGGGTCGAATCCCATCATGACGCGTGTTTGTTTACATCTCCTCTCCCCTGACAGCTCATCACTCACGCGCATTAGTTCCGAGGAGGAGTGGAGGGTGGGATAGTTGGCGCCGAGAGAATACACACATACACGCAACGTCGAGTTTCCTCAGGAACATCAAGACTCGCTCACTTCGGGGGGAGTCGGCACTCCGAGTTATCATATTCAATTCTGGTCGTTCACTTACCGCTCTCTTTATTATTTTTCTTTTCCCGCCTTCTTTGCCGGGCGCAATTTATTCCCCGCCTCGCCCCTCGGCTCTTCATGCCTTCTTTTAACCTTCTTTCCTTCTCCCTTCCTCTGCATCATCACGGCACCAATTTCCCTCCCCTCGCATGCTTACCTGCGCCGCATAAGCAAAAGAACTCTTGCAGGGTTGATTTACTGTCCCGGCTGGTTGATACACAGGCGAGCACATCCATCGTGGAGGCCCCGCAGATTGGGCTTCCACTCCTCTTCCACCTTCCCCGTCAAATATCTCTACCTCTCTCACTCTTCGGGTGTCTCGCCGACCTCAGTCCCTCTCTGTCTTTCCCACGGAGCGGCGCATTCATCATCTACCCCGCCCCCGTCGCTCCGCCGCGCCTGGGCGCCCATAATTCAACAAAATGGAAAACTCCGGGCGCATGGGCTTCCGTGCGGCGGCGGCCTCCGAGGAGGACGTCTTCGTGGACCCGCAGGCGATACTGTGATTGGCCGCGCGTCGCCCGCTCCAGTTGCGAGCAGTGTTGCCAACGGGTACAACAATCCCACCACCGTGCCACTGTCGACGAGTAATTAAGGGGCCTCTCTCCCTACCTGCACTTCAAATGCGTTGCAGCGAGTTACGACTATTCTCTTTCTGACGAAACTATTCAACGCACATTATACTTGCATATCTACGAAAAGAACACACACTTTCAAAATATGTCGCTATAGTTTTAAAAATTCGGCATGTTTATAAGAATCATAATTTTCTGGCCCCTCAAAACGGCCGAAAATGGCTTTTACAGACTGCCGTATCTAGAAAATTAACAATCGGAATCGAGAAACATAACTATAGAAACAAGAGTTAAACTTTGAACTACGCTGCCAATAAATAAAATAATGTTGTCACCGCTTACAGTCCCATAGGAAAAAGAATAATACTTAAGCACTGCATGCCATTTGAATTTCTTGCGTGGAGAGGTGATAATGAATTACATACGTCGGTTAGTGGCAACCTTACCGCTCTTGACACACACGCACACACTCAAAAGCAGCCTATCTAGGGAAGCCCCTTAAGAGGACTGTGTACTTAGCCGTTGGACGCTGTTCGACGGGATTTTGCACCAATATGAAAAATAATTCCTTCATAGTGTGGTCTTAAGGGTACTGCCAATCCTGGAGACCCCTAGTAAGAGATTTACATGTAAAATTGCATAGATCCCTGATAGCAAAATAAGCTTGAATCAAACTTGCCACGACAAGTCTGCAAGCTTGCAGCAAGATTGTCATTTCAAGCCATAAGCTTGAATCAAGCTAACTAATCTCCACACGACAAGCCTGCAGCAAGCTTGCGAGGAAAGCTTGATTCAAGGTCGCTGCAAACTTGTAGCAAGCTTGCCTCGTACAAGGCAGGATACAACTGTAAAAAATAGGCTTGACTCAAGCTTGAATAAAACTTACCAAATAGGGCTTGTAATGGCAAGCCTAAATCAAGTCAATTGCAGGCTTGCCGCAAGCTTACATGCTATCTGGGATCACTTTGACGTTTAACGATATCGTTTTTGCACGAAAACCATTATCTGCATCGAGAAGAAATTATTGCTACAGGGATAAGAATTGCCAAAGGGGATGAGTTTCTCAGAGAAATAAAAAAAAGAGGGAAACTATCCTATTAGTAATGTTGGCCACACTAAGGTTAATTCTACATATTACAGACTGGAAAGAAAATGTGTCCACTGTTTATGGGAGAGTTTGGCACAGGGAAAAATTCTGCCGCTAGTATCGTTGCAATCGATAACTTACCTAGTAATATACGAAAACGTAGCAAAAGTAATTTTAACTAGACGTAGTAAACAGAGAAGTAATTTAATTTAATATTATAGTGCACTGAAACCAATTTTGGCTTTCAAATTATCATCTTTATGTAACTCAAAATTCTTGAAAGCGCTGTGATACTAGTGATCAAGTGGCTGATATTTTCCCTGTGCCAAACTTTTGACATTGATATTTCTAACCTGTAGTAGAATTGACCTTAGCCACGTTAAGACAACAAAAAGTTATTTGTGGCATAGACGTAGGTTAGACAGGTGTAGAGCTGCAACTAATATTAATTAGTGTGTAAATAACCTATCCTTGGGCCCACTAAGATTCTGTAGTCGGCAGCACCCGCAAGTTCTTCCTACCATTGCGCATAAATTGTAGTTAAACGATTTGAACAGGTAAACTTGTTTTTAAATTCTAGGGACTTTAGGTACGTAATTGAAACGCAAAACGTTGCGGTGCCAAAAATGAGATTAAACTTAAGTAAATAAGAATTAATTTAATATTTTAGGCCTACGATCAGTGCATTATTCGTAAGAAAATTTTTAGAGCTCTTAACACTTCCTAAATATCATCACAGACATATCTGGGTTAAAAGAGCAATATGGTGAGATTCAATACAGATTAATATAAATTCTTAATCCAATAAATTCTGCTAGGTTTGCTTTGCCATCTGGTACGCCCCTATTTCTGTAATTTTATAAATATATTTCTTATAAAACAATTAATTTATTAAGTTGCTTAATAATTTACTATAACTATTCTAATTTATATTTTATTATACAACAAAAACCTAAGACGAAAATGTACACTTTATTGCAAACATGCTATAAATACAGTGTACTGCGTGTGTCTGTGTTAAAACGTACATTAATGTTGAGGAAGTTTTTCTCCAGTGCTCGCAGTACACTGACAACCAGACAACCATAACAATCCCCTTTATAAATGGCAGCATTAGTTCTAATAAATCATGACGTATTTTGCACTGTATCTGAAGTTGAGATAGTATGTACTATTAGTGTTTGGTGTTTCTTGAGAAAACGCTGAATGTATTACGCCTTGTTCAAGCTGATCGATAGCTTCCATGAATCGTGTATTCTCTTAATGACGGTGGATGACTGGTGTTTTCGTACAGTGCTTTGCAACATCACGACGTCGATTAAACTGTTTTCCATAGCTTGTGGATTTCTATAAGTAATGCTTAGGGCCCGGTAATTTTCGCGAAAAGATTTTTGCCTCACTTTGTTTCAGTGTCTTACATACGCACCTGCATCTCTGCTATGTGGTCAGTGATTGGATGCCGTAACATACAACGTCTTGTAGTTAAACCCGCGAATCACAGACGTCATGTGTCGCAGTTATTCGTGTACTGATTGGCACAGTCAAATGAATAACGGCTCTGCACAAAAACACTCTGCCAATAATCATGAAGTTGAGCTGCAGGTGTGCACGTAAGGCACTGAAACAAAGTAGGGCAAAAATCTTTTCGCGAAAATAACCGGGCCCTAGTAATGCTTAAGTATTTTACGTATTAAAAATAAAGTTCCACTCGTGTATTTGGTCGTTCATATACAATTTACCACAGTTTTCAGTTAGGGAATTAAGTCTTTCTGCCGGTGGTAAAGTGTCATAGTTTAAAAATAACAATTGTATTCTGTGAAAAAATCGTTTTGATGGTAGAGGATGTGACACGCTAATTTACGCAAAAATAAAATACCTTGGTACAGAAAAAAATCATTCCAATAAGCATTCCCGCAAGTTGTCTTACTAAATTAACACTTTAAAGACGATACCGAGTATTTACCGAGCTACGATTTGGCTGGAAATGTCTCTGCACATTTAAGGAAAAAGCTCTCATGTGCGAAAAATTCTTAATTTTGAATGTGTACGAAATAGTGTTAGCATTGTTGATGTTACTAGTTACATTAACCTCGTATTAAATCTTTTAACCGTTCATAATGTTCTCATAACGGCGTTTCAAAGTCAAAATGTTTATGTTACGGCAGCATACACACAACGGAAACCAACCGATGAACTTAAGTGAAATATTTTAGACTGAATTATGATGTCACGGGTTACATGCTAAACGATATCAAGTATTTTAAATAAAAAAAATCAACGGAAATAAATTATTTGTTCTTTTTCGTAGGACTAGTTTGTGGAAACTTGCAAATTGTAAGTTATTCATGTGACAGTAGGCTGGACTCCAAACAACTGTGTGGTTATTTGACTTCTGCTGTTGGCTGGTAATATGTGTGCTCACCTGACGGACTTATTCAAACAACGACAAAAGGTAAAATGTAAAATACATAAGAACAGGAAAATTTCGCGAATTCAATGACCTGCAAGTTAGAATAAATTTCCCTATGCATACTCAAGCAAGCTGCTACTCAGTGGAACAACTGACAATGGACGAATAGACGCGGCGTGAGCATGAATAGGACAATGAAGTCTAGAGTGCGGGTCATTGAATTCGAGAGATTCTCCTGACCCTAGAAATACCCACTATTTTGTACACTGTAAAAAAAGTTTGTACTTTTACAATGAAAATCCTTGGAAACCCAGTTGCCAAAGAAATTCCGTGTAAAACTACAATGGTTGTTCTTGTAATAAAATGCGAGGAATATGTTTGTAAATTTACAAGGACTAGCCTTGTAGTGGTACTTTCAATACGGAAAAAATTAATTTAAATGTTCATTTGACTTCAAAATTAACACTGAACTTATCTATCAAATAACTTTTGAATAAAGGACGTATGCATGAAATTATTTTTTAAGAAAGTCTCGGGAAGTGGTAAGTTTCGAACAGCTATCCCCATGCTTAGCTTCCACGCATCTTACCCGTAGACCTCTGTGACTTCCGTGTTGATTAGTCTTTATTTATTTATATACATTCAACGTACAAAGAAAATATCTGTACTTTTACAAGGGTTTGTAAAAGTACAAAGAAATTACTTGTATATTTTACAAAAAAATTTTTAGAGTGTAATCCGGGCACACAAATATATGAAGGCATGGAGAGATTAACGTCACGGAGTGTGTTCGGGTAAGTGTACGAGAGTGGATTATAGTCTGTCGCCTAATAATAATGAGAATTTATACGTCTCTACTGATTTATTTACGAAATAATTAGTAGGTGCGCATTTAGTAGGGAAATTAAAAAATTCGCGTATTGTTTCGGGTACAGGTTAGGATTCAAACAACGGTAAGGTAATGCCACGTTCGTAGCTGGCTCATGACTAGAGATGATGGTATATCGCGAAAATGTTTTGTGTCAACATAGCCTTGAAAACACTGACACAACGTAGCTGTCTGCAGACCAATAACATGCATTAAGTATTAAAATAGCGGGATTCTTATTGGCTCAGTCAAATAGGGCAGTAGCTCCACGTACAAGGAAAAGCCAGTAATCTTTTGATAAGTTGAACGTATGTTGAAGCCTAGCAAATAGTCAAGTTTTTCCGCGATAAATCATCATCTCTACTCATGACTCACTTGTAGAACCCGGAAAATTTTGCTGATTCAGTGACCTGTATGTTAGAATGCATTGTCCCGTACATACTCAAGCCCATTTGTTCACTAGCTGCTACTCAGTGGAACAGCGGGCAATGAACAAATAGGCGTGGCTTGAATATGCATAGGACAATGGATTCTAGCATGCAGGTCATTGAATCCACGAAATTTTCCCGCCCCTACTCATTTGACACTTCCTGGAGAGTTCTGAGCCAATTATGAAGAAGCAACTGAATACAGACCCCAATCATGTGCTATTACTATGGACAGGAAATTTCGAGAAAATATTTTTGTACCACTTTGTTTCAGTGCCTTACGTGCGCACCTGCATCTCTGCTTTGTGGTCAGTGATTGGATGCCGTAACACCCAGTGTAAATCCGCCAATCACAAGACGTGATGTGTCGCAATCCGTGTACTGAGTGCGCAGACAAATGAATAAAGACTATGTACGAAAACACTTTACCAATAACCATTAAGTAGAGCTGCAGGTACGCACGTAAGGCACTGAAACAAAGTGGGGCAAAAATCTTTTCGCCGAAAAATTCCTGTCCCTAGGAATCACTGTGTCAACGAGCAACTTCTGTTTCCTTGAGTACACAGATATTCTTGGAGGCTAGTAATTAGGCCTAAATATTCCACAAATTTATCTGCCAGTAGCCTAGACTTGTCAGTCCTATACACGCACTGACCACAGTCGGTTATACGTTGGCTCCTAACTTTTTACCGTACAAGCTGGTAGCACGTGATGTCAACACGAATTATTTCCCTTTTTTATTACTGGCTTGCAGTAGACAAAGATTTGTCAAAACAGCTCATCGGCAAATCACAGAACTGCCAGTAAAGTAAATACTTTTGACGTTCAACCTGGCCTCGAATAAATACGCGAAATACTCGTGCCTCTAGTAGTAAAAATGTATCATCAAGTTATATTTTTAGTCCTAAACGATAATTTTATGGCAGCGTACCGTAGTTTTGCACCAAAAATGCGGGAAAGCTAGGGCCAGAAAAATGTTACGGGTTCAGCTACCTGCAGGGAGACTATACGTTGTACAATACATTCTCGAAAATCAGCTGTCTGTCCATTGGCTTTAGTTGCAGTGAGGTGGTGCTAGTTTCACGTCCGACCAGGTGCTTAGTTTATATGCAGGTTTGTTACTGACGTAAAGTACATCAGCGAGCGTGATCCAATTGCAATCGTAAAATAAATGCTTCCTTTGGAAAATACGCACGTGGAATTTCGCGGACAGTGGCGACTCGTGGGTTGTTGCCAGGTGGGGCTGCAGATAGTCGGAACTGTACACTCTTGATGAACGCGCCGTAGACCAACGACCATGAAATATTTGTCGGCTACTAGATATTTTGTGACCACTCAGTAGTAAGGGGCACCTGCACATCAGCGTGTCAGTGGCTGTAGAGTCGACCAGTGCACAACCCTGTACAGCTCTTGGCAACTGCAGCCCTACCTGGCAACAACCCACGAGCCGCCACTGTATCGCGGACACATTCTAGATCAGGTTGAACGTCAAGGACGTATACTTCAGTGTCGTTTCTGTGTTCTGTCGCCGGCTTTCTTGACAGGTCTTTCACTGGGGACCCTTGCTTTTTTTGTGAAACGATTTCTGAACCAGATTTTGTTTCAGTGCCTCATATCTAGAGCAACCATTTTATTGCGAAAAGAATTTTTTGCGTCAGTTGGTATCAGTGTCTTATGTGCACATCGGCAGCTCTGCTTCATGGTCAGTGATTCGATGTTTTAACTCTCACTTGTGTTGGGTTTCTTCGGGCAAATCACTGACGTATGGTGCCAGAATTGTCTTACTCTGATTGGTACAGTCCACGGTCGTAGAAGAACAGGTCTGGACACTCGCCTGGAAACTTGACCCCCTTGTTGTTTGGCTGTAGTTCACCAAGTTACCGAGAACATTGTGTTTTATTGGTGCTGCAGTTACGGCGGTCGGACTCGGACTCCGCCCACTTCCTTTCCATTAAGATAAACAATTTATCAAAACGTATTATTTATCAATTTATGAAATACTTTCTCCGTTCACAAATTTAAGAAAAGGCTCCAGCAATCTTTATTTACTTTATAAATTTAACAATGGGAAAAAGTGAGCGGAGTTTGAGTCCGACCGCCCGGTTTACAGCGCCAAAAAGTACAACATTCTCGGTAACTTGACGAACTACAGCCAAACAACAAGGGGGTCAAGCAAAATACATTGTTAGATAGGCGAGTGTCCAGACCTGTTCTTCTACGACCGTGGTACAGTCAAATGAGAGACGTGATTAAACAAAGACATGCTGTCAATAACCACGAAGCACAGCTGCCGATGTACAGTACATCATACATAAGGCATTGAAACCAAATGGTGCAAAAAATTTTTCGGGGCAAAATCGTGACTTCACTCATAACTAGAGACCTGAAAAATTTCCTTTTTTTTTTCAGTCTCAAGCTGGAATTCTATCTACTGTAAGTGCGTACTACTTTCACAATTGGGCGTTGACTTATTTGACACCACCTTGAAGTCAAATAAAACAATGTAACTAAATGCGGGCCAATTTTACTGTGTCAGCGAGTAGCCAACGAATAGCTGTTGTTTGCTTGAGTTCACATTGGAGGCTAACCTACAGATCAGCGAACCCGCCAAATTTTCCGGTCTCTATTCATAATACGTCTGCAGCTCAGCTTCATGGTCAGTAATTGACTGTTTATAACTGATACGTTTGTATTTACGTTCTATTGCGAATCACAGGCCAGAATATGATACCGCAGTAGACTTAGGGCATATTCTGTTTAGTACAGTAAGAGGAGGAACCTATTTTCGAAAAGAATACGCTGCCAATAAATGTGAAGCGCAACAACAGAGATACACGTAATGCATTGTACAGTTGGCGCAGAAATTTTTTAGCAGAAATAAGGAGTTTATACCTTTCGTTGTTGTAGGCCAGTAGTAGGCAAGGAAAGTGTTCGTTGGGTTATCGCGTGCTACCTTCTTGAACGGTTAGAAGCCAGTGGATGGAGGCCCGGAAATTTCGCGAGTTCATCTGAGAAGACGTTGGATTTGAAACTCCTGTACACCTAAAATATCGTAGCAATTGGGTGGCTGTTTATAACACACTTCCATGAGGATGGTGAGGCATGAAAACACTCACTGACTCCCGCGCCACCTTGTCACATGTACAACTGGCCACTCCCTGGAGCAGCAGCCAATGTACAAGTAGCTGAGGACATCGTAAATATAGGACTGTGGAGTCTAGCCTTCTGGTAGTTGAACCCCTCGAAATTTTCGGGTCTCTACAACCGATAGAGATGGTGAAATTTCGAGAATTCAATGACCTGCATGTTATAATCAAATATCCTATGCATACTCAAGCCCTGTCTATTCGTTCATTGTCTGCTGTTCAACTGAGTAGCAGCTAGAGGACAAGTGGTCGGGACTTGAGTATGCATAGGGTATCTGATTCTAACATGCAGGTCATTGAATTCGCGAAATTTCACCATCTCTAACAATCGAAAATCGACTGTGGCCAATGCGTCTAAAGGACTTAGAAGTCTAAGCTGCGGCCAGATGAAACCGAGAAATTCACGCACCTCTACTTTGGAGTGTTTCTTGTCACAATATGAATTTACGACTTTCAAATGTACCTCCCACACTTGGCGGTAAACTGATGTTTTTACCTGTCAGCTGATTGTAAAACTTCTCCTTCGGTGGTAGCTCTGTCTCATCTAGTCTTTCGATACTGTCGACGTAGTCGTAGGGGAACGGTCCCTTCCTTCTTACCAGTTAAGGCTCATCATTACTGAAGAATTTCGTAGTGTTGTGTTTTGTTGCGAGAAGTTACCTGATAATGTTGTCGGCCTTCTGGTCTTGAAATTAGTGAGTGAGAGAGATTTTGATCAGCGCTTAACATCGAGGTCTTCAGCGCGCTGCTGAGGGATGACATGAGGCGAGTATGGAGCGGCGCCGGAATGAAGGGATGGGGAAAACGAGAGATCCCCGAGAAAACCCACCGACCGACGGCGTCGTCTGGCACGATTCCCACATGCGAAAATCCATTAGGCCACCGCGACCTCGCCGTGAAGCGAAAACTGTCGATAAATTATACGGAGAACTTGTCACTCAGGGTTTTTCCAAACGTAATAATTAGTCTTTGGTAAAGAAAACTATATTTTACAGTCTATATTGTAAGAGCCACGATTTTTAATGGCGAAAATATATTTGTAACATTTGGTTTCAATGCGTCATGTGCATATCTGCAGCTCTGCTACATTGTCTGTGATTAGATGATTTTACTCACACAAATTAAAGACGTACGGAGTCACAATAATCTCTTATTCGGATTGGTACAGTCCAGGGGCGTCGTTTAGTGGGGCAGGGGGGGGGGGCAAATGCCCCCTGGATTTTTAATTTTAAGTGTATAACATATTTTTTTTGTATTTTGTTATTTAAATAATGCTAACTTAATCACATAAAACTGAAGTTTTATTATTAAAATTTCTAATTATTACATGCTTAATTAGTAGAAAAAGATGCAACAAGGTCACTGTCGCCCCCCCTCCCCCCAAGAAAAACCTGAGATGACCCCCCTGGTACAGTCAAATGAGAAACGTGTCTGAGCAAAGACACGCTGCCAATAACCATGAAGCAGAGCTGACGATGTGCACGTGAGACACTGAAACAAAGTGGGGCAAAAATCGTGGCCCTATATATAGTTTATAGTAATAAAATAGAAAAAAAAATATAACATAAGCTTCACAGACTACCGAGGAAGATCTGAATTGGGTATATACAAGTGTGACGTCATTTAAATGCTTTTCTTAATCAGACGTGGTTCACGAACATTCAGCAGTTCTCAACTTAACATCTCTCTGTCGAAGCTCTGCACACGACCTGTGTAGGCAGTCACCTTAACGACCTTGAATTCGGAGAGCACCTCATGGCCAAACACGCGTACTTTACTCGGTGTCGGAAATACGCTCCCATTTATTTCCCCGTGACCCTTACCTCTGTTATTTTCTAGTGTTTAACTACCTCAAGATTCACTTTCCCCTTCCCCCTACCTTACAATACCACGCGAGACCAGCACCGCAACACTCCGTATATCATCCAACCCTCTCTCATTGGCGTTGCCGACCGACCACGAATTAATTCGTAACGAACGTGTGATTTAAATTGCTCTCGGCGTCTTCGGGCGCTACCAGAAAATAAAAAAACTAGACTGGCAATCGCGCATCGTGAAACATTGCCTTAGTTCCATAACAGCTTGCGAGTTCCGCTCCAATTACCGACCCGGCACAAAAAACTCACAGAAAAATATTATTGAATTTAGATGTGCATGTAATAAAAAATGAAGCAAGTACTGTCACAAAAAAAATTAATTTACTTCGAGATGACCAGTAAGTAAGGTGCTGAAAACTTCGAGCTTTCTTTTAGGTATTAGCTAGAATATTTTAGTTTCGTAAATCAGTCTGGTTTGCAGCAAAATTATTTGTGAAATATAGTACCAATTTTTAATATGGCCTATATAAATTTGTCATGGATTTGTAATTGTTTACGCCAATGATTTTGCATTGATGATTAGAGCCGGTGATTGTTGGTGAAAAGAATTATGCAATATTTTGAGCCAATCCCTCACGTTCACATCTACACTTCCGCTTCGCGGCTATTGGCAGAGTGTGTTTGTGCAGATGTGTCGCTCGTTTGACTGTGCCAATGAGAATAAGGTTACTGCGACACCACAGTCTGTGATTTGCGGGTAGATCCCCAAGACGTTGAGAGTTAAAAACAACCAATCACTGACCATAAATCAGAGCTGCAGATGTGCACATCAGGCATTGAAACAAAATGTTGCATAATTATTTTCACCAAAAATCACTGGCTCTATGGATGATGTATATTATCGTGTTGGGTTTAGTGTCCTTATGATTGAAAATTGTTAAAAAGTGTGTGTATTTTTGTAAAGTTGTTAAATTGTCAATTTTGAAACATTTTGTTTAACGTGTAATTTTGTGTATTTGACTTTTTTTTTTTTTTTGTATTTTATAATTGCACTGTTGAAATAATATGTTTTATTATGACGAACAAATATTACAACTCCCTCTGAGTGAGAATTGGAAGAATGGCGGTTATAATAAATAAATATATAAATTCCAGCAGCTATAAGTTCGTATCACGTTCACTATTGACCTTTGACTTGTCTGAGACCTCCTGGAAGTCGCTGAGACTATAGAAAAAATATATTTCCATATCACTGTTTCTGCGAGACTGCGACACCTTTTTCTGTTAGTAATATTCATTTTAGTTTAATAAATGAAGGATGTAACAAATAACCGGTAATGTTTCTTTATATGTATACATTGCAGTGTACGATTAGGTGCGTATTATTGGAGTTATTTCGTGTTTATAATTTGGTAAGAGAGAATTTTTGTCTTAAAATATAAATTTGCTTAACTATTTCATAGAAATGCTTTACTTTTTCTAATACAGTGTACGTAATGAAAGGGAAAGTAATAAGCTACGACCCCATTTAAATATTTCCAATGAAATTTTCCAAAATATTAACCTGGAAGGAATTAAGAAAATTCATCATGATAAGTGGCGCGGGCTATTAAGTTCGCAGATAATCTTGGCGGTTAGCGTACAGGTTAGTAAATCCGCGAATTTTTTATCTGCTACGGCAATAAATTAAAAAGTTACGATAATTGTTACCTCCGGGAGATTGGCATCCACACAAATAAAAACATACATGTCAGATTTCTTAACGTGACGTCAGCTATTATTAAGGCTCCGCATCCGTGTCGCATTGCCGCATTACTTTATTCAAGTTTTTTTTTTTTTATTTCCGAGAGGAACAATATGAAATGTACAGTACTGTTATTGCGTGAGTAATATTTACCTTGCGCTGTGGTACAAGCATTGCAGTTGAACTTTTAACGTATATTTAGGCCTCATCAGTCCAGTAATTGTTTTTATTCTTAATTTGCTGCACTGATTGCAGTTTAAATAAATGATAGAAATCAAACTACGATGCCTGTACTGTGACACGAGGTAAATATAATTCCCTCTATAATAAATGTATTTCCGAATTTTCTTGTGGTTAAAATCTGTTTTGTCAACCTGTTATATCGGAAAAACTACTCACGGGATCTGAGTAAAAATACTTTATAAACATAAATTAGACTTTGCTTGAAACTTTTCACTAATAAAAATATGAGGTCACCACTGAAAGTGTCAGTCAGGCGAGTGGTCTACGATACCACTGCACGCAGTTTCAGTGCCTTGTAGTAGAGGTAATACCGCGCCAGATGAGCCGGTTAACATCGCCCTTGGCGCCGTGCCTTACGGTAGACGGGTGCCTTAAGGGCGCGGTCTACCGCAATTTTCATCGTCATTATTTTATTTTGTATTTGTATCGCATATTTTTTTTTATTATTTTGGACACAAAATGTCACTGCATTTGGCTCTTATGAAATTTTTTTTGTATCTCATAGTTTTCGCGTAATGGCTTGTTAAAGTCACATTTTGCATGTTTCCGTTTTAACGACCACACTAAAACCAACTGATATACCAGACTGAAAAAAATCACAGTGGATAAAGACATTGCAGACTACAATGACATGCTCTTAAAAGTAAATAATAAAAATTATTTTAATTAAAAAAAAAAATGCTGAAACTAAAAATCAAAATTTAAAAAAATTCAATATTTTTTTTTTAATACAAATAATTTTTATTCTTTAATTTTATGAGCATGCCATTGTAGCCTGCAATGTCTTTATCCATTGTGATTTTTTTCAGTTTGGTATATCAGTTGGTTTTAGTGTGGTCGTTAAAACGGAAACATTCAAAATATGACTTTAACAAGCCATTACGCGAAAGATTTGAGAGATAAAAAAATTTCATGAGAGCCAAATTTAGTCACATTTTGTGTCTAAAATAAAAAAATATATATACGGTACAAATAAAAAATAAAATAATGATGATGAAAATTGCGATAGCCGCGTCCTTAATGAGCAGAGATATTTACTATAGGCAGTTCGGAATAAAGAGAGCACTCGAAAAAGCCCTGCTAAAGATCTATTTCCAGCCAATTCGTATCTTTCCGCGTGTAGCAGCTAACGACGGGAAAAGTCTAACCTCCTGGGGCACGTCACTTTATGTTTGCGCGTGTAAGAAAAATTGTTCAGTGTATAAGTACCTATATAGTTTTATAAAAAAGAAGTTTATTAATTATATAAAATGCAATTATATCGCTGTCAGTTGATTTTGTTTCAGTATTGTTCTATTTAAATACGAGTAAACACGGAACTATGTTGTGTTATTTCGTTGCCAACCATACAAGCAGTAAGGTGACTATCGGTAATGTTGACTTATATGTAGTAACAGCTAGTGATATTTTTCAAAGGTTTAATATTTAGTGTTCACTTTATTCCGAACGGCCTATACCAAAAATTATATTGCTGAGAGATTTTTTGGTCAGCGCTTATAATCGAGGTCTTCAGCGTTGGTGAGGGGTGACACGAGGTGAGTGTGGAGCAGCACCGGAATGAAGGGGCGGGGGAAACAAGAGATCCCCGAGAAAACCCGCTGACCAACGGGCATCGTCCGGTACTATCCTCACATGCGAAAATCCGGGGACCGACCCCGCAGGGAATCGAACCCGGTTCACCTTGGTGGGAGGCGAATGGGCTGACCAATCGGTTGTGTTCTTAATTGTTCTGAAATATGGTAGTGGGAGAGGGTGACTTCCTGTACCACGCCACCTCCACCGTCCTCCGAGGCTACGCCTAACCTCGCAACGGAGTTTCGGTAAGCGCTCTCTGCACGAGATTTCTCCGCCGCCACATAATTAACGACTCCTAGGGCAGATCTGGCTTACGCCGGTGTTGCGCGCGCACACTCGCGGCCGCCGCTAATCCTTATTTATTAATTTGTGGTGCGTCCGCAGGTGTAGTGCGGGTTGTTATGATGTAGGACGTAGATAGCATCGGGGCCGGCTCTCGCCTGCCGTCAGGGGCGTCGGCTCTGGTAGGGGTACCGCGGGGGGACGCTTGGCAGACCCCCTTTTTCTTCCTCCTCACCAGTGGCGGCTCGTGGGTTGTTGCCAGGTGGGGCTGCAGATAGTTCGCACTGTGCACTCTTGATGAACGCGCCGTACACAAACGACCATGAAATATTTGCCGGCTACTAGATGTGTTGTGACCACTCAGTAGTAAGAGGCACCTGCACATCAGCGTGTCAGTGCCTGTAAAGTCGACCAGCGCACAACCGTATACAGCTCTAGGCAACTGCAGCCCCACCTGGCAACAACCCACGAGCCGCCACTGCTCCTCACCAAACATTTTCACCGCAAACTAACTGCCAACGAACGAGCTGGCCCATAGCCATCTTTAGTAGAAGGTCGCGGCCTTAGATCTGACAACCCTGCCAGGAAGGGTCATTTTACATTTCTTTTAGCTCTCCAAAGGCAATGGCTGTACCGGATTCGTTATTTTGCTCTACATACCGGCGAATCAGGGGAAGCCACTGCCTTTGGCGAGACAAAGAAGTGTTAAAAATGACCCTTCCTGCCAGGGTTGACAGATCTAAGGCCGCGGCTCTCTACTAAAGATGGCTATGGCTGGACCCATGCAAGGTATATGTATTCTGTTTCGTATAACTTCAGTAAATTTTGACAGCTATTAATGGGTAGGGATCCCTGTTTTTGGTGAAACTACTTCTGCGCCAGTTTGCTTCAGTGACTCGTGCCCACTTCTGCTTCATGGTCAAAGTTCGGCTGAATTTAACTGTCACGTGTCTTAACGTTTTACTGCAAATCGCGAACGTGTGTTGCAGTAACCTTATTATGATTGGCAGAGCCAAATGAGAAACGTATATACACAAAGACGCTCTGCCAATAACAATGAAGCAGAACAGCACACCCTAAATCTGAATTAGTGAATATTCACTGATTCACGCTGATGGATAGAGCAGTTTCAACAAATTTAATCAGTGAGAAACCATTGTGAAATCGGTGACAGTTCACTGATTCCGATAGAGACCACAAGTTAATTAGTGAATGTCCACAGATTTTACAGAATTTTTTCACTGATTCAATAAGTGAAAACTGTTCTTTGAAAACAATTGAAAAAAAAAAAAACAGTAAATATCCACTGATTCGCTTGTGAGATGTTGGCACTTTTAAAGGAAATCAGTCAAAATAACTAATTAAACAGTGACTATTTCCACTGATTCAAATTGTTGAAACTTCTCCATCCATCAGCATGAATCAGTGAATAATCACCAATTCAGATTTAGAACGCAGACGTGGAACTAAAGTAGTGAACCAAACTGGTGCAGAAATATTTTCGCGAAAATCAGGAGAATCTACGAATAGGTGGTAGAGAGACGGGAATTTCGTGAATTCATTTGAGAAGACGTTACATATGAAATGAGTCCCAGGCCAATTAACACCCAGATGACTCCCTCTCCCTCCTTCTTTGTGACCGAGCCTGCTAAAACAATCTAACATAACCTAATCTAACCTAAACTAATCTAACATATGATTTTTTAAAGCAAACTGTGCAATGGGAGTGCAGGACTGGGTTTAGTTTCTTGGACATACTCCATTGCGATATTAGATGACTGTTAAAAAACTCAAGATAATAGAAAAACATAAATAAGCAGAGTATGCTTTAGTCCAAAGGATACATACGTAACATAAAATCCCATAAATGTAATCGGGTCAAAAAAAAAAAAAAGCAAACATATAAGAAACAAAAACCAGAACTCAAAGAAAAATTCCAGACAGCATCCAGGATCGAGGTCTGCTGTAGAAGAGGGACAAACAGCTAAAATTTACGACCCACAAACTACTGTGGTTTGTTTCGCCTCATCGTTGAGTCAAATTGTTGGTCAGAAATTTTAACTGTTTGTCCCTTTGCAAAAGAAACCTCAAACCTGGGTTTTCAGCCCTGGTGGTGTCTGGGGTTTGCCTTTTGAGTTCTTATTTTTATTTCTTACCTGTTTGTCCATGATTTTTTTTACCCGATTCCATTTTAGGAATTTTATGTTGTGAATGTATCCTGCTGACTAAAGCATACTCTGCTTATTTATGTTTTTCCCATTATCTTTAGTTTTCTTTGACAGTCATCTATATCGCAATGGAGTATGTCCAAGAAACTAAATCCAGTAACATAATAAAACCTAACCTACCTAGCTGTAGACACAAATTGAGGAGCAGATAAACTAACACAAAGTCGCGCTTTACTCTGAATCTAACTCAAAGGGCGTTTTCGAAAGCTCATAAGCTGGAGTAGGGTAAGTTATGTCGGTCACGTGACCAGCTTCGGTCGATACGAATTTATTCGATAACCCACCCAGCGTGTGTAAGCTATGCCTGCTCATAAATGGCACTCAAAGAATGTTACATATGTGTATATCCTTCTCAGGCAATCCATTTACCCCTAAAATGTATTTTCACGCTGCCGAAAATGGCAGAAATGTCTGGTTTTGCGGTCGCCACTGAATGTATTATAGAGGAGAGTTTTTGGCGAGACGACTACACGTCAATTTAGGGACTTGCGCATAGATACTGTGTGTACAGGGTCGTCCTCACCACTTCCGGACTTGTAGGAAATGGACACGCTAAATACGCCCACCATTGCGGCCCCTTTAATTGTGTGAGCCCCTTAAGGCCATGATCTTTCATTTATTTCAAACAATAGCAAACAACTCAAATATTTTTTAACCAAATACATTGAAAAAATTTGAGACTATGTACAGTCACACGATACACAATTTTGTTAGAGCGTTTTTTTTTTAATAATGTACCTTTTTCTAGAAAAAAAATTATTTTACTTCATTTTGGCTTATTTTGACAATACATACAGTAGACTCCCGATTATCCGTGGGCGGATAATCAGATTTGCGGATTTTCCGCGCAAAATATTTCACTTTAAATAGTTTTAAAAATTAATAAAATTTGAAAAAAATGTTTTGAAAAACAGTTTAGTTATTTATAAATACACTCTGTGTTTACTCGCATAATATTCACCAACGTGTTATGCCCGCAACCGTATTGTGAAAGGATTGAAGGTTTCAGTATTTTTACAGCCAGCGAAACAATTAGTTCGGCGCAAGAATGGACTAAAGAAATTGTCCCGCGCGTCGCGCAAGAATGGAGAAACGAGATTTTATTTTCCTTTTGATAAATAATATATCCCTGATTAATTTTATCTGTGTTTTTAGATTATTTGCGCATGCCCCGTAATCATTAATGCTAATAATCCGGAGCCTACTGTATTGCAGGAATTCATTTTTTTTTTATTTCTACTGAGATCTAAGAAAGGGTAAAAGTGGATTATCCGCGATTTTGGATTATCCGAGGCATCGGTCCTCTCCATTAGTGCGGATAATCGGGGGTTGACTGTATGTGATATTTCAGGGGCAAAAGTTTAAAATTCCGTTTGGTGTATTGAAACAGAAAAATTCAGGTACAAGCGATGACATATGAGTGTTGAAACTGTAAGAATAGATTTTTAAATATGTATTAATTTGCGCTTAAAAAAATATTTTCGAAACCACTGGAAAACTAAAAAACGAGGCGCGCAGCGTTTTAGGAGTTGCCTTTTTTTCCTCAGAAACCTATAAATGTGCGTCCGCAATGCTTATCTACGAAAATAAAACACACTTCACACTACTTGTGAAGTTGACTTTCAGGACATCACGCACATTGGAAGCATTATTTTAAATCCCTCAAACCTGGATAAAAATCCGCTATTTTACGCGGTTGTTTCTCAAGATATATGTAACGGATTTGTTCGAAACTGAGGACTACAAGTACATTGGACTTTGCTACAGTGTCGCGTTCAATAAAATGATAGGGTCACCGCCTAGAATCCCACAGTAAAACCGTTACGGCGGGAACACTGCGCGCGCGTTTACGACTTTGGCCGTAGAGGCGATATCACAATACATGTGCCGGCCAAACCTCGCTCGAAGCGCCACATCGATATTCGCTTCACACAGTTTCCATTCGGTCGACCGCGGAATGTGTGTGGTCCCTACACACACACACACACACACACACACACAAACACACACACACACACACACATATATATATATATATATATATATATATATATATATATATATATATATATATATATTCGAGACGCAAGGACTACGACCTCTTGACGAACATAAGACGTTTTTGAATATCACGAGGATGGAGAAGATCACCCAAAATTTCCATTTTAGGGAAGGTTTGAAAACTAACCAGGTTGAAATATTTGCTCGTATTCTAAATTTCACTTGACAGCTTCTCGATCAACGCATCACTATGAACGATGACTAAAAAATGTAAGTCACAAATTAGTGCAAGAAAAATGTAAACAGTAGACATAAGCAAAAATCACAACGAAGAGAAACTGAACAAACAAGTTCTTTGTAGTGTCACAAACCTTTGTAAAAAGTAGAAAAATGTTTTCCACGCAAAATTATTTGTTAGTAAATTTGTAAGAATTAAAAAAAAAAATAATAATGAAATTAAATACTAAGGCAAACTTTGTACTTTACTAACATCACGGGTTTGTCGGAAATTAAGCGAATTCTCTGATATAGATTTTGCTGGAATTACGCGACTATTCATATTGATGACTGCTACATATTTAAAAAGGTTAAGTAACTGAGCTGTATATTGGACATACTAACAAAAAACAGCATACAATATGTAAGATACAGTGATTTCGGAGGAAGGTGCACAGTAGTTTAGCAGCTGTGTGAGAAATAATTTAATTTGCATGATCATTGTCCCCAATAACGTTCTCGAATTTCATTTTCCGTATAGCGAGTACAAATACTAGGCTATATAAAAGCACATGCTTAGTTTTATTTTTACAGAAACAACCATTGCAGTTTTATATGGAATTGATTTGGTAATTGAATTTCCAAGAGATTTCTTGTAAAAATACAAAAAAAAATTTCCCCGCGTACTGTACAAAGAAGTTCTTTACAACCCGACAATAAAACTAAAATATGGTGCTGACATCCGCATGTTATGGTCCGCTATTTTGGTGTGGTTCAAAGAGGGCACACAGTGAGGTAGGCCGTCCACATTGGTTTTGCAGACTTTTGATGAAAGGACGAACTTAGCGAGGTGGCGCAAAGGCGACACGTTGGACTTGCATACGGGAGGACCCGAGTTCGATCCCCGGCTCCGGCCATCCTGATTTCGGTTTCCCATGGTTTCCGGAAATCTCTCCAGGCCAATGCTGGGATGGTTCCTTAAGGCTCGGCAACAGTTGCCATATTGAAATATTTAATTTTTCTGTCTTATAAAATTTTGAGAAGAAAAATGTGAAATTGTTAATTATAATATCAATTGTATTTACCGTGCGCTACATTAAAAGCGTCGCAGTTGGTATTTTAGCGTATATTTAAGCCGCAATCAGTCGATCAATTTTTTTATGTTCTTAATTTATATGACTGATTAGTAGAGACATGCAAAATTCGCGTTATCATTTGGTAGCAGACTAAACTTCACTTTCCTATACATAACTGAGCTTAATCTGCGATTCATTTGGCCGCGAACTTTTATGTGTTGTCATTTACGTGTGTTACGTCTTTACAGAGATTGGCCTCTCTACCGTGTACGCATTCTCCGTAGCAGTCACGACAATGTCGGCCAGCGGGAGACGTCGAACGAGCCTATAGTCACTTGGAGTCTAGTAAACTTCAGAAAACAACGCGAATTTGCTTGTGTCTACTGATTAGGCCTACAGCTTCAATATACGTTAAACGTTTGACTGCGATGCTTTTATTGAAGCGCAAGGTAAATAGAAATGATGTTATAATAGTGAATTTCACATTTTTCTTCTCAGAACTTCATTATAGCGAAAAATAAAATAATTTAATTTGGCGACCGATGCCGAGTCTTAACAAAGGCCATGGCCGACTTATCTCCCAGCATCCGTCGTTGCACCAAGCAGAGTGTCGCCGTCTCTGACGACCTCGGCTGTCAACGGGCGTGAAGTCCTCTTACGTTACTAAACCTAGATGAGAGGACGTGCGGCCAACAAGTTCACCCGCGCAATTCTCCGCGGTTACAACGCGGTCGTGTATCACGCCCGGCGGCACGAAGAAACGCGCATCCAGACAGGGACGGAGAAAGAGGAAGACAGAGACAGTTCTGGCCTGGGAGGGAGGGGGGATGAATGATGACATCAGACATCGCCGAGCACCACTCTGTCGTATATAGATACATACATTTATTTTACTTTTTTACTTCTTTATTGTTCACTTCTAGCGCGTGGCACTGTTATATGTGTCATGCAGTGGGCGAGACGATAAATCACCCCGTGCGACCAGATTGAGTCAGTGTTGTGGACAAACGTAGACAATCTCTATTTTGCCCACAACCACGTTTCAGCTTCTCATACTGACTTGAAATATATACGAGGACTCATATGTAGGAACTGGAAAATTTCGCGAATTGATTTTTTTTTAAAACAAGATTGATATCAAACACGTGTGTGTTTCGTTGACGTCTGAGATTTGATCGCTTCGCCCTGAAGAACTTTGAGCCATCCAAAACTTGAGAGAAAACAAGGCTGAAATTCCGTGTTATCAGTTACTGGGTGAAACTTGCTACTCAGTAAAGCAGTAACTAAGGAACACATTGCCAGGGTCTGAGTATACACAGGACAATAGTTCTAACGTGTAGGACATTGAACTCACAAATTTTTCCAGTCCCTATTAATGTACGTACAATCCGCCTCGATAGATTTCTAACACTTACGCTTAGTAACCGGAGACTCGAAATGCATCTGCGCCTTTCTTCTGCTGTTGCAACTGGGACGTTTTTCGCGAAAATATGTGCACATCTACAGTTCTGCTTCGTGGTCAGTAATTGGATATTTTAACTCTCACGATCCTTGGGATTCTACCGGCAAATCACAGACTTGTGGTGCTCAGTCAAATGAGATACGGATCTTCACATAGGCATGCTGCCAATAACCATGAAGCACAATTACAGATGTGCCAGCAAGGCACTGAAACAAACTGGGGCAAAATTCTTATCGCGAAAAACAGGGGTACCTATTCATAAGGCATTACTAGAGATGATTTATCACGGGAGTAGTTAACTGTTTACTAGACTTCAATGTAATTTAATCACTGCCGACACTTTTCTTTCATTACTGGAGAGTCCCTATTTGACTGGGTCAGTAATAATTTTTGTTCGCTACGTCTGTGATTCGTCTGTAAACAGCTGCACCGGAGCACACAACCGTAGGTAAATCATTGGAGACCATGGATTTTCTCGAAAGGATTTTTGCACCAAATGTGTTTCAGTGCCGTGCGAGTACATCTCCAGTTCTACTCAGAATTTTTCTATTTTTTTATTATTTATTTATTTATTTTTTGTCATTTTGGGGTTTTGCCGGCAAATCATATACGTGCTGTGTCTCAGTAACCGTAATCTGACTGGCACAGTCAAATAATCGACACAAATACATGCTGCCAATAACCATGAAGCAAAGGTGCAGATATGCAGGTAAGGCATTGAAATAAGTGGCGTCAAAATCTTTACGCGAAACTTGCCGAAACCTAACTATCGTGAATGGATCACAGTTGAGATAGTAGCAAAACTGCAAGCAAACGTAGGCTGAATCTCGTTGTCTCTGGAGTGGATTCAAACTCGCAGCTCACTGGGTCAGCAGCCAATGAACAGACAGCTACCTGCTGATCGGAGATTTTTCTTATCATCGCGTCTCACCTCCAGATCATCGCACTTGCGAAATTGTTCTGTCTCTACATATATTTGTGAGTTTAGCTGAAGTAGATCCATTATTAGTCTGACACGACCTGTAAGTGTAACAATCTTGCAACAAAAGGAGTTGCACTTTAAAAAAAACGAAATATATGTTTGAATTGGATCAAATAAGCACGTTATTGGACGCAATACTTAAGCAACGATAAAACATCAAGGATGCCTAATTTTACTCTCCGATAATCTCTGCACAAGAGGTTTACGGATGTTACAATTATTTTCAAAAGAAAACGAGGGTATTTTTGAAATTCTGTTACTATAGAGGCTTAGACGTTATCGTATTAAAAATTATATAAATGCCAGTTTTCCATTTATGTAGATTATGTGGTTTCAAGTCCTGATTTATCGAAAAATAGTTTTTAATTTTTTACTGGAAAGTAAAGCATACTACCGCATAGTGCTATATAAATAAACGTCCGCTGGTAAATTATCTACTCGGCAAAATATTTTAATCAAGTTTTGATGAGTAGTTCAGATTTTATTGACGATTGAATATTCCAGTCGTCCGCTTAACATCATACCTTTCCTAACCCTGCAAGGTTCTTAGTAAACAACGGTAAAATCAGTGGCGGCTCGTGGGTTGTTGCCAGGTAGGGCTGAAGTTGCCAAGAGCTGTACAGGGTTGTGCGCTGGTTGACTCTACAGCCACTGACACGCTGATGTGCAGGTGCCCCTTACTACTGAGTGGTCATAAAATAGCTAGCATCCGGTATCTTTCATGGTCTTTGGTCAACGGTGCGCTCATCAAGAGTGTACAGTTCTGACAATCTGCAGCTCCACCTGGTAACAACCCACGAGCCGCCACTGGGTAAAACCGTAGAAGGCGCGAATAACTTTGGGACAAATTCACCTGACAAAGTAGCACGGGAGTCAGCGAATTTTTTTTCATGCTGGTTTGCTGTTAGTTCATAGATATCGAAGACGAACTGGGGACCTGGATGTACTAACGACTTAAGTCAGAAAATGGTGTTTTGAGACAATCGAGTTAAAAGTTTTTGCAGTCCTGTTATATGAATGTAGTCACCTTTATGTAACGTCTAGGGAGGATGATATATCGCGAAAATGTTTTGTGCCAACATATCCTTGAAAACGCTAGAGTTAATTACAGCACATGTGATTAGGTGATGTACATCTGAGTCAACATAGCTGTCTGCAAACCAATAACAGACATCAAATATTACAACAGCGGGATTCTTATTGGATCAGCCAAATAGGGCAACACTTCCATATAAAAGCGAAAGCCAGTCATCTTCTGGTAAACTGAACGTGCGTTGGAACGCAGCATCAGTCAAGTTTTCCCGCGATAAATCATCCTCGTTAATGCCTGAGGTCAACCATTTTGTTATGGTATATAGAACAAAGGTTGGCAAGTCTAAATTTACAATTGGTGGACACGATGACTTAAGTTGTTAGTCCACGCAGGTCCTCAATTACATAAAAACTGGCCCAATATAAACCTAACTCACAAGTACTGGAATTTGGAATCTCACATAGCCAACTCGCGAAGTTTCCGGCTCTGTAGCAATAAAAATTTGATTGTATACGTTTAGAGGTGAGAGAAAATGGGTTTTACGGCCCTTTAAGGTGAGGTGAGTGAACTTTACGTCTCGTCAACAGCGATATCATTACAGACGGTGACACACAACTTGATATACAATAACAGGAGTTGGGAGAGGAGTCGGCCATGTCTCAGGTTAATTCTACTACAGGTTAGAAAGATCAATGTTAAAAGTTTGGCCCAGGGACAATTTCTGCCGCTTGAGCGCTGGTATCGGTAAGGGGTGCAAACTGACCAATCACAGAGCTTTCCTGAATTTTGAGTTACGTAAAGTTGATAATCTAAAACTCGAAATTGGTTTACTTTCACTTTACAATTAAGTTGAATGACTTCTGTCATCTCCAAGCCTATATTAAATTTAATTTTACAACAGTTTCGTATCATCTGGTCCACATGCGATTGCAGCGAAACTAGCGGCATAAATTTTCCCTGTGCCAAACTCCCCCATAAGAAAACACACTTTCTTACTAACCTGTAGTAGAATTATTCTTACCCATGGCTAGAGCCAGTGATTTTTGGTGAAAAGAATTCTGCAACAACTTGTTTCAATCTATATTAGAGCAGAGGCGTGGCTCATTTGACTGTACCAACCACAACAATGTTACCGCGACAACACACGTCCGTGATTTGCGGGTAGGACCCCGAGACTTCCAATCACTGACCATGAAGCAGAGAAACAGGTGTTCACATAAGTCATTGAAACCAAATGTTGCAGAATTCTTTTCACCAAAAATCACTGGCTCTAACCATGGTCTTCGTTAAGGAGCCATCCTAGCATCCAACAGGAGCGATTCCGTGAAACCATGGAAAACCGTGATCAAGATGGCCGGAGCCGGGAATCGAACCCAAATCTACACGGATGCGAGACCAACGTGTTACCGCTGTGCTTCCTCGCTCGGTACCTGACGAGTGAAAGGTGATGTTCACTTATTCGTAAGGACAAAAAAATCTGCGAGTTCAACTACCTGCATGTTATAATTTATGTGTATTCCTAAGCCCCGACCATTTCTCCACTAGCTGCTACTTACTGGAATAGCAGTCGGGGCTTGAGTAAGCAAAGGACATGGTATTCTACCATTAAGGTCATTGTACTCGTGAATTTTTACTTTCAGTACTTACATTTAGAGGACGTAATTTGTGCCGATTACGAAAATTTGCACCATTGTGTATCAACGTCTTATGTGCACATGAGCATCTCTGCTACATAATCAGACATTAGATGTTCCAACTCTCATGTTTTGAGGGTGGTGGTTATACTGGCAAATCACAGACTATGATGTCACAGTAAACTTATTCTGATTGATGCACTCAAATGAAATATGTGCCTGAACAAAGACACGATTCCAATAACCGTGAAGCAAAGTTACCAACACGTATGGCGTTGGAACAAAATTTTGCAAGATAAATTTCGCGATAAATTCGTGGCAGTATTAATCATGTTCTATGAATAGAGACATGAACTTTTCGCGAAAAGAAATTTGCCTCACTTTGTGTCAGTGACTTGTGTGCACGTCTGCAGACTTGCTTCACGGTCAGAGATTGGATGTTTTGACATTCGTGTGTCGTGGGGTTTTACACGCAAATCACAGGCGTGTGGTGTTACAGTAACCTTATTGTGATTGGTACAGTCAAATGAGAAACGTCACA
>PNEQ01046647.1:17937-43407 GCA_003012365.1 Medauroidea extradentata | reverse complement strand
TAGTCAAAATACAAGAAAAAGTTATATCAACAAAAATAATTAAAATTTTACTGTGGTCAATTTGAAACCAAACAAGCCAGGAAAATAATCAAATGACTCTACTTTAAAATTCCTTGACTATATTTATATTGAATTTTGAAAAGATGAATTTAAATTAACATGTCCCCAATTACTAAGTTATTGAATTCTGTTGTATCATTTGGACACCTGACAAACTCACCCTGAAAATGCATATAGCCTGTTAAGAAAGATTTACATATAAATTTAAATAAGAAAATAAAAACACTTTAGAAATATTTAAACAAGATGGGGAAGTGGCTGAACACTTCACAACACTCATACAACCAACATTTATAGTAGAAACCCTATATTATACTTTCTAAGGGACAAATAAGAAAAGGTGTAAATGAGTAGAAGGTGTAAATGGAGGGAAACAACAAAAACTGTAACAAATAATCTACTAACTGAAAATATTTACAAGTTAATTCATAATTGCAGCACATGTGTAATATGTAACCTAAAAAAGTCTTATAAACTTAAAATAAAATATAATAAATATTCTAACAAATAATATTGTTAAGGGATATTGATCCCTACCACCTTGGATTTATCTATTTCTTCTCGATAACTTTTGTTCCAGTCTATGTATCAAAATTTTTGTCACGACTAGGCTTAGATACAAACTTAATTGTTTTTCTGTAATTGCTGGAACCACAATATATTCATTATTTTGCAACTGGAAACAGCTGAAAAGGAAAAATGTCTTTATTTATAGGAGTGACTACACAGGCCGTAACATTAACAGAAACAATGCCATATGGATTCTAAAAAGTGAATGAAACAATAAACTATGCCTTGTCAGCGTGAAAAAAACAAAACAATGTGTCTATTCCCTGATTTATAAGAAAAACTGTAAAACCGATCTGACAGGGATCAATCCCCCTTAACCGTCAACGTGTTTCTGGCCGTAGATTAAGAAAAGGTGTGATTTATACCACTAACATTGATTAAATTGCCCTTCTGTTTTTAAAACATTTTGTACACACACATAAGTACAGCCTATAATTTTCTCTATATTAAAGCTTCGTCCTGCTTCCACTGTGTCTACATTTAATTTTTAAGAGGGAAAAGTATTGTTAGCTTCATAAAAATAAAAAAATAAGTGTAAGTCAGGGGAAGCAAGTTTCAACTGAAGTGTAAATGGCAGTAATACAGTACAATAGTTAACATATGGAAAATATTGGGAACCAGAAGAACTAGTGTATTTAAGGAGAAAATGTAATTCAGGGGAATGTAAAATCGGGGTTCTACTGAATAACTTTCTATATGGTAACGTATATGTTGGATACTTATATTATGTGTGTGTACTGTACTTGGAAAATGTTACTTTACGCATGAGAAATTGTATTTTTTTGTGTTGGTAAATTTGTTTCTTTTTCAGCGCTTCCAAAAGAATCGTGTGTATTTTCGGTGTCGCTGGACAATTATGAGATAACCATTTATGGAAACTTGTTTTGCATTCGATCAAGTCATAGAAGTACGAAGAAAATCAGACTCAACCTGATACCAGACCTGTAATGTGTCCATAACAGAAGTGTATTTGAACAGAAAAGAGCCAGCCAAGTGTAAATATGAACTTACAAAGTGACTTTGTTACTCATGTAATATGTTTATTTTGTTACTGTATAATTTAGTTTCGTGTACTCTGTTAAACTTTTAGAATACAGTATCTGGAAGAACTTAATTTTGTGCACTAGAATATCTTTTTTTACTTTCCCGATTTTACACTTTCATTCATTTTACTTTCTTTTGTAATCCCATTTTCTGCTTTTGTATTGAAAATGTCTCTTTTTTTTTACACTTTCTTGCATTTTACAACTATTTTTACAGGTCTGTTTGTGTGTGAACATACCAACATTTTGACTTGCAATATACCATTGATTTTACAAATTGTCACAAGACATGAGAATTGACTGTTACAGTTCTACCGTTATAAAATCAATCACCAATTTTGACCCCGTAATGAAAGTATTAAGTGTACCCTGGTTGATAAGCTATCTGTCATTGTTGTGTTGCGGAAACTATACCAGGCCGTGAAATCCTTGAAACCAACCGCAGCTGGCATTTCCTCACTGTTTATAAAGCATAAGGTTTGTTTAGAATAATCCTTAGTAGCACTGAATTTGTTTATTTTCTCCACACAGCAAGCTTCTCCGTTGTGTTATTGTGTGCAGTTGACAAATTAAGTTGCTACCCTTTTATTCTGTCTGCGTAATAGAACACTTTTTGTATGTCAAAAGTCATCTTATTTATATAGAATACTGTAGGACAGTTGTGGGTAACGTAACAGGTGTTTTATTTTCTTTTACTGACATTTCAAGATAAATACGGAAATTTAAATCAATTTCTTAATGTAAAAACAATTAAATCCCTGTAAGCTGAGGATTAATTAACCCCATTTATAGTACGATCCAGCAACACCTTTCAAACTCATTTATATGAATTTTATCATTATGACTGAAGGGCCAAAGGCTGCATGCCTGTTGAAGTGGAAAGTCAATATTGCACCACTGCATGGGAAGGCAAGCTTGAGAAGCAGGTAGCAACTTTGTAGCGTACAGTACGAAGTCACATACTATATGTATTGTACAACAGCACAAATAAAATGTAAAATCGTAACAGTTTATGTATGACTTATGGTTTAACTGTAACATATACTTTACAATATTTATATTTTAAATATATAATTTAAACTATTAGCAAGGGCTGCATACAATATTGTTTTGAATAGGCAACAACTTTAAAACAATCATTGGTGTAGGTCGTTTGTGATAAAGTGAACACTGAAGATTGTAACCTTTGAAAAAATGCACCAGCTGTTATTGCTTATAATTCAACATTGATAATAGTTGCCTAAATCCTTGCATGGTTTATAGTGGATTGCTGAATGTTGTACCGTATGTTTTCCTGTTTGAATGTAACAAACCTGAAATAAAATCGACTGAATTAGACATATTTGTATTTTATATAATTAATAATTTTTTAAAATCAAACTATTTAGCTTTCTACTGACTACAATTTATCTTACATTTACAAATATAAAGTGACGTGTCCAGAGAAGCTAGATATTTCCCGTCCTTAGCCGTTACACACAGAAAGATATGAATTGGCTGAAACTAGAACTTTTATCAGGGATTCTTTGAGTGCTCACTTTATCCCGAACCGCCTGTATAAAAACTTCACTGTATTAGCCTATTGTGAATCAATGTAAATTTGGCAATGTAAATCAGAGAAGTTATAGTACAGTAGAACACTCCTTAACTACAATTCCAATAACTGCAACTCTCATAATCTGGTAGTAATTTTCCAGACAGTTTTAAATGCCACAGAATTGAAAATTTTGAAGTCAAAAGAGTGTCCTCACAAAATACTTGTTAATCCAAACTATTGTATCAATACTAATAATAAAATCAATTGTTATATAACATTCCCGTCCGCATTAGGTAGTTTATTGCGTGCACTTGACATTATATGTTCGCCAGACGTGTGCGTGCTCACACAGTGTTATCTGAAGTGACAGTCCACATCTCTGTGCAGCAGAAGTAAGGTAGCTTATTTTATATTGGCCCGTAACCATGAAGTTAATTTACAGATTTGTGCTGTGATTTTTCGATCCTGTGCTAAGCAAATGTAAGTTACCACTTTCTAGTGATAGCCCCAAACTGCTAAAAGTTCTCACCATTCAAGAAATTGTGGACATGTCGTGAAAACTGGATGTGGGAAGTTCTATGAAGTCTGTGTTTATGATGTACGTAGTAGGAGTTTCTACAGTGTTGGGTACGTAATTATAACGTTAGTCAGAAGCATGTGAATGTTTTGTCCTCAATAAAACACAGTATGCATTTAAACATTGGAACTCTGCTGGTTCCTAAACAAAAATAAGTTTTTAGATTCCTTATCTAAGGCTTGTTTAGTTGACACTCAGATTCACAGTAAGGAAGGGAATGTTTATATAGTAACAAAAATACTTTTACAGTATATTTTTATAATTAAAAACTTACATTATTAACAGTACAAAAGTATTATAAAAATACATACAATTTAAGTTTACACACATAAACTTTGAAGTTATGTAAAGAATGTTACACAATAGAGATGTCTGAACATGTTCTAAAATTTTCTTGTGGTCCGCAGCCATCCGCTCCAGATCCATCGCTACAAATTCCCCAGTTGTTACCTGAAGGGCAGAAAGATTGTGTTGCAATTAAACATTTTGTGTATGTGTGATTACAATGTTGATATACACAATTATATACCGGTATATCAAGAGATTTCTGAACAGCTAACAAAAAAATTTTCATCTGGTTGTGGTTTGATGCCTTTCTGTGCAGACTTATTGCCATATTCAGTTGTAATTACAGTAATGACTGCCACTATTTGCAACAGTAATGCACTCTGTACCAGGGTGGCCACTGAGTCGGGAATAATATACAGTATTTGAAAAATGAATTTACTTAAGAATGTACCATAATTATCGTTTAGTCAGATATTTTTGTTATATGTTCGATAATTGATGCCATACTTACTTCATAGTACCATTTGTCTGTCTTTAGTACAATTTTATATTTCCTTTGCCGATAATAGCTAATAGAACTAGAATGACACTGGAACATCAGGGGTTCCTATTGGTCCTTGTGAATTTTTTTTTTTTTCTTACGCCATTTTGATCCTTGTCTTAAATGTGGTTTGTAATAGATTATGTACTAGATGTGTGTTTACGTTTTCTATAGTGCAGTTATATAAATATCAAGTCACTTTCAAAAGACAGTTTGACTTTGTACAACGCAAGATGCGAGTTGGAATATGCATGGGTCCGTGAATATCCCAAGTGCTGTTTTTTAGTGAAATGTGCATGGTGCAATTCTATTATCAACATTCGGTCAATGGGGAAAAAACTGCTTTGAAAGGTCATTAAAATCAGCTAAACATGTATCTCCTGAAGTTTTACGCAAGAAAACGTTGCACATAAATGCTTTTTTCAACTGTCCAGGTACATCAAAAAGAAAAGCCAAAGTCAGATGTTGTAGAAAAAGGTTAGTTAGGTTATAACTACATTAGCATTACAATGTTTTTGTGGCAGTGAAAGGTTAGCTTGGGGTGTTTGTTAAAATAAATGTGTACTCGTTGTGACATATGAAGTATGGCCTTTATGTTAATTGCATTTCCGGTAAATATAACGTGTTTTAAAAGTCACTAATATATTTTAACCAGCAACAAGCATTTTATTTTTGGACAAGCACTTTGCAGTCTGCTGGGCAACAATCAGGAAACCTCATGTCTCTAGTTAAGGTGACTGATCATGTCTCACGGAAATGCTTTCATGTAAGGGGGTTTTAAACAAATTCTGAATGTATTTTGGAAAACTAATCTGAAGAAAGTCTTGTTGCACTTCGGCAAGTTCATGATGCGGTAACTGTGGCTGGAGGTGTTACTTCAGTGAACGTCACAAAATCTTTAATACATTCTGCTCTAATGCACATGCTCGCTATGTTGAGTTTATGAAAAAGAAAAAGGATGAGGAAAAAAGCAGAAAAATGCACAACTAATCAAGAAATGTGCAGCTGAAGAGAGGAATATCTTGGAAGCCAAAAAAGCAAAGTTGCTTAATGAAACAATGAAGGAAGTGGCACTAATTGATGATCAGTTAATGTCGTTGAGTGGTTAACTTAAATTGATTTTTTTCATGTGTAATTTACGAATGTATATATTGTAATATTCTGTAGCCCTCCAGTTAAATTATTTAGTGTACGTACAGTTATGTGAAAACAGGTCGTACTGTAATTCAGTGTTAGTGGACACAGAAAGTGTGTAATTTGTTTTCAAATCAATTTCTATTAGTTTATGACTACGACATTGACTTTCTGCGATACAATGGGGAACTGAATCCAACCTAACTATTTTGTGATTACAGTAGGCTATGTTGACCAGATCTACATGAAATGTTTATGTGTGGATTTTCATTGCGACATATTTTGCTAGTAAATGGGAAAAAATAGTCTGTGGCAGACAGATCTTTGAAGGCATGGGATTTAACTTTGTGAAAGTGCTACCTGAATTTACGTTTGAGTGAAGGTGAGTACAATAAAGTTTTTTCTTTCTTTCAATTTTTGTTTCTCAGTTGTATGTATCGTTTAGATTTTTCATCAATATTATTATGTTACACTTTTTTTTTTGTGGAAATGTAGGATTGCAACTAGATAACCTACTTAAGTGAGTGTGGTACATAACTCAGCGCTAAACGTATTAATCTATAACTGTAGGTTTTTTGTATCCAATTTGTGAAAATTAAACAATAACAATCCTAGACAATAGTTTTAGCCAACGTTTTAAATAAAATTGTTTCCAGCGTTACGAACTTCTGAGGCACAATCACTGATGCCAGAACCTCGTGCATTTAACTGCGGCGCAAGAGATTACGCGTAACGAATTAGTAATTCTAGATAAATATTTAATCATAAAGTTGGCAAATACCATTATCTAGGATTGTCATTGAGTGTTTTATCCATATTGGCTTCGAAAAAAGTTAGGAAATTAATTGATGTTTTCAGCAGTTATCTATCTACCATGCACTCTTAAACTTAGACAATGAACACAATTTTGCAAATTAATACTGAATATATGAAAACCTGGAATTTCAATGGAAAAACCTTGTAAAACCTGGAATCCAAAGAAGATAAGTGGCCACCCTGAGTACAGACATAGGATTATGTAGTCACAATAGATAAAGCTGCATTAATTATTATTTGAAATTGTAGCAGCATTACACTAGGTTGCTATCACCAGTTCATACAGCAGCTGTCTTAATGTGGCTGTATGTTAAAAGTGGTGGTATGCAGTATGTTAATATGGTAATCTAATTATAAGCAAAAGGAGATATAGAAGTGTGAGGTGCTACTAAAATGAAAAACGACTGTACAAATTCATCAGTGATAGGATGTGAAAGTTCTACCTTGGGTGTCACTGGGTGTATGCTTTACGAGTGAAGTTTTCAAGTTAGATAATTTATGCTGCATGGATGCTCTTATACACAGCAATTTAGTTGTATGTATACAACAAAAATTTGCCATACAAATTCTCAAAATTATTCAAGTTGTTTATACTAGGATTTTCACCAAGTTTTGTATGGAAAATATACCTTATAAACAGCTGTGTAATACAGTAGGTTAGAACAAAAGAGCACATATGGTATGATATACTGTCATACCAAGTACTGATTTGTATATTAATGTTGAGAGATGTGTGCAAGCTATTCATTAGTTCTGTAACTGTACCATAATACTGTCTATGTGCAACAATTGTCTGCTAGATGAATCTCAGTTGTGATTTAAATTTGCATTTAAGTTTTGTTGCCTCTGCCACCCAACGAGAAGAAATTTAAGCTTTTTGACATGAATTTTTAAATCAAAAAATGTGGAACCACTGTGCACTGTGAGGGTCACCAGGACTTTGGTTTCGAAGCTGAAGAACAGATGCCATAGTGCAGCAACTTGAGAGTCGCAAAGGCATTAAGATGCTACAGTTAGCAAAGAGTGTGACACAAGGCTTGTTGGTAATAATTAGGGAAAGGAATATTTAGTGAGTTCAATGACCTGCATGCTAAAATCCATTGTCCTGTATATACAGAGACCCCAATTATTTGTCAATTAGTTGTTACTTGCTGGAACAACAGACAATGAATGAATAGCCGGTGCTTTAGTATGCGTAGGATATTGGAACTCGCGAAATACTCCTTTCCCTAGTAATAATTTTTTTAGCATTGCTTTCAGATTTTGTTGCATTAAGGCTTTCTCTTGCATCGTGTAGTGTTTTTTTTTTTTTGCCAAAAAATAAAACCTGTAGCACATTGGTAGCTGGATAACTTCACTATGATAATATTTATGCTTTCACTATTGTAAAACAGGACAGTTTTCCTAACGCATTTCTTGATTTTCTTTGAACCAGAATAAGTAGGGTGTAATTTTTTGTTTTCGTGCAAGTTTCATGTCAAATGCAGCTATGCCAGCCATATAATCTGATGAATAGTATCTCAAAGGTAGTATTAGAGAATTGTCATGGTTACCTGCTATGTATGTCCAGCGAAAGACGCAGTGCTCACAGTGGAGACCAGGTGGCAGTGCCAGACTGACATTATAGTAGCCAGGCAGGGTGGAGGGCACACGATACACAGTGCTACCCTCGACCTGGCTCAGAGGGTACTTAGCAAAGCAAGCATCTGTCTCCAGCTCCGTCGCTGATTTCAGTGGGCACAGGTCAAACTGGAAGTAGCCCTTGTGGTTGGCTGTCAAGTCCACGGCTGCTGTGAAGGACTGCCCACTTTTGTACCTGCCAACAAGAAAAGATGTAAATATTTCAAAATTATGTTATGATATTAAAACAGTACCCTTATTATAATAAAATGTACAGGGCTGAATCAATTTTGGATTCATATTGTTAAATGTAGAACCAATGTATCAATATAAATCCTACTGAATGTTGGTACATTCAATGGGTATGCTGTCGCTTGTACGTGCAACTATAATTAATGGTGTATGTATATTTTAAATACTCTTTGAGATGCTTACGTCTTGACAATGATTCCTTTCCCATATTTGCCAGTGTTCTCACTGGGCCGTGGCCGTGGAAGAGCATAGTCATCCCCACACTCTCCACATTTTCCATTGTTTTGCTCCCACTGAACCTGCATAGGAACACACATTATTTATCCATTTCTGTTAATAACTCTTTCGCTGTTGGATGAAAAATTTTGACTATGCCAAAATAGTAATAACTTTTTTTTTAAATGGTAATTTTTTGTAAACATGGTAGTTTATTTTTGGTTAAATTCAAGCGAAAAAATTGTGTAACTAGTGTTTACAGAGTTCAGTATTCGACTAAAGTTGCATGTAGCAGTTTAGCAATATTTTGTATATTTTACTATGTATTGTCAAATGTTGCAGCGAAAGAGTTAAATAATGACATGTAAACAATAAAAGAATTTTATTTCATAACGTTTTATTATAATTGTTATAATTTAACAATTTGTCAGTCAACCTCTAATGTCATGTCCAGTGTTAAACTGTTTTTCAGAATGTCATATTGTAAACAAATTAACTCGGCAGGTGCAAGAAACCTGTGAAAGAGTGATGTGAGGAAGGAAAACAGTGTTTGTGAGGGGGAGATAAAGGTACAGCAAGTTCTAAACAATAATGAACAGCTCAATATTCCAAGTCCGACGAAGCTCCTTGGTTAGTAAGTAATTTTTAATGTGTTCAATAAAAATTATTTTTGTGAATCTTTTGATATTTTAGGCTATACCAATAAATTTCTTAGAAGAAAATATTGACCAATTTTGAAACCTTTTTGGATGCTAGATAATATCTTCGTAACTCTTTACACCTAAGACAATTTTTGTTGTTTCTGTAGCACTTGCCGTCCTGAACCGTGTCTCGTATACTATTTACACGACCCTTGCTTGCAATTCTGTTTCGAGACTTTTTTTTTATCATCACGTTTACTCATCAAAACTACTTCACCTAAAGATTCTTATACATCATCAAGCCAAAAAACTTTCCTTAGCCAGCAGTTGCAGCTCTACAGTACTCCCCAACAATACCATTTAAATTAGATTTATCCATGTTTTTAAAGTAGCAATGTTTTAAAATCAGTGTGTACGGTACTACTATTATTATAGGCTGGGTATTGCACACACAGGACCAGGTGCCTGGTACTTACAGATATTCCCCCGCAGAAGTGTCCATCATCATCGTAGTCCTTGGGAGTGTGGAAACCCAGCCGCCATGCAGACGCCCTGTTGACAGGGTCCATAACCATGCCGTGACTGTTGGCACCAGCCACCAGGAGTAGTAGTACTAGTGTGTGTGCTTCCATGATTGTATCATGCTGCCTCTCCTCATTGCCTTCCAATATATACTACTCCTTGCCACTTACCTTCATACAGGTAACCTGGTTATGTATAATTTTAGGTCAAGAGACCACTTCTTGGTGTCTCTTGATGCATATTTGTTTACTAAAGTCCAGTTTGTCATCTCACTCAGCCTTGAAACACACTCGTGATGGTGCACCTAAGTGTAAACAGCCTTATCAGTAATTTACTGCAAATTTTTAATCAGATTCATCTACAATGTGAGCCTGAACAGAGATATCTACATTCGTTCACAGGCTTGTGTGTCAGATTTAATTTATTTTATTAAGGGTGGTGACATTTTTTTAATTATATTTAATGTTAGCTGACACATTATGCTTTCATGATGCCTCAAACTTCTAAATGCAGTGAGATACTAAGGTGTACAATATATTGCTGTTGCCATGTCTGGTTGTTATGCTTGAAGCACACACGCATTGCTGTGCTGTGGCAGTTTGCTTAAAGGCTGAGCAGCAAAGCCGTCCACGTCCACGACTAGCTGAGCGACATCAACAAATCAAGGGCGTGGGTTCTTACAATGCAGCACGAGACGAGGAATGAAAAACTGCATAACTTTCGTTAAATTTTGTGGTTTATTGATGGAAGTTATGTACCATACATGTACATACTTAAATTTCGACTGCCGGGAGGCACCCTTTCGAGCAAACCGAAGAAAAAATTACATTTAAGAAAAGTATATGCCGGTGATCACCGAGAATTTATCGGTTTTCCCTTAACAAGATAAAAAACCCAACTTCACAAATCACTTAAAACATTTACGAAATGAAAGTCATTACTAATGCCGCAGAACCATCCGTTCACTGCATATTACCAACAGAACCCTGTTGGTTCTGCCTCCACCGTCACTCAACTCCCGCACAACCGCCTCTGCTGCCATCTTGAACACGACAAAGCTGCTTTTCGCACGCAACCTACTGGCGCTGCCCGTCAGTGGTGCAGCCCTGCTGCCATTTCATGAAACAATTTTAAATATTACGTTTTACATAATAAAAAGAATATTTTGAACTCGTGATATTTCCACATAATTACAAACTTTAACATTATAGTTTTCAAATTGATTATACACAAATATATTGAGTATTAACATTGTTACTAGGTGAAAGAAATATTACATTTAAACTTGACACGGCCAATCAGCAACAGTCTGTGATTTTATTGGTTGCAACCAAATAAGGCGGCAAATTCTTAACGATCATCTTTATAGGCCGGTTTTGCACTGAAATATAAAAACTTTTCCTGGAAACTCAAATTTAGATTCATATCTCTGTCCTTTACACACTCCAAGCTTTAAAAATGAACACACATGATTTCATTAAATTCAAATGCATACTATTTAAGCAGAAAGTGCATATTGAAAATGTACTAAATATAAACAATCATTTAAATTTTAAATAAATAATTGTTATCCGTACTGTTAAATGAGTAATTTTTAATTACCAATTTAAAGGTTACTTATTTTAAGAAGAATTAGTTCACAGTTACTCAAATTGATTATTTTAAAAATGAATGAATTTCCACTGATGTGCTCACATTTAACAAATAAAATTACAAATAGTTCTTAACTTCTTAACAAAATTCTGACACCATTGTTAGAATGAACATGAGGCCTACATTATAAGTGACAACTAAAATTGAAACATGTAAAAATTAGTCTGGGGTCTGGGCCACGCTACATTAATGTATTTATATTTTCACACTTTTGTTTACATATTACACCATCTGTATTAAATATTACCTGACAAACGTGCCAGAAAATAGTATTTTAGCGTCAGATCAAATACATTACAAAAATATTAAATATTGTTTAATTGCTGGAAATGATACATTTAACGACTGAAGTGACTATAAAACCATACAGTATGTGCTTACTTAAGATCCATATTGGAATTAGCCTTGAAATAAAATAAAAGATAATGAGAAATCAACACTACTAATCAAATTTTAACCCATGTTGTATAGGATGAAAAGTTAAATAAAACAACACAAAATTCAGTGTTTATGAACAGTTAGTGATGGTTTATAATTTCTGGATTTTTTTCTTAAAACCTTTTAGAGACAGCGTGTGAACATCCGTTATTGAACTTTATCACCTGCTACTGTACCCAGCCATTTCCAAAGCATGAAAATCAGTCAGTTTGTGTTTGCAGTAGGTTTTATTACATACACACAAACTTGTTGGTACTTCTACACATACAGAAGACCCCTGTTATACATTCCTGCATATAGCATCACTTTTATTTGGTCCCATAATTTTTCCATACAGAATAATGCTTTCATTTCCTGCATATATCACTTTTTTCTCAGACAATAACCAATACTCGGGCAAAACATTTTTTAGCAGTATTGTTTTAGATAAAATAACTAAACTGTGGACTATACAGTACTGTAAAAAAACAGGTTTGTTTATGTCTGGGAGAGTCATACCTGTACAATACAGGTGATTATCATGAACCTACGGAAGACAAGTGGGGAAAGTCTCAATTTTACACATATTGTAAGCATATTTACTGCACATTAACTACAACATTTTAAGTTACTTATGTGCAATATCCATTCATTGGTGTAGACATACTGATTCCTGCTTCTAACATTTTCCTGCATGTAACACTTTTTTGACAGGTCCCTTGAAAAATGTTATAACAGGATTCTACTGTATTTATTAGTTGGTTTTTAAATTGTTGTGAAGTGCTTGTGTCTTACTGTAGATTGTTTACTCCTGTATTACGATTTGCATTGTTTTTCTTCTGGAATATACTTAACGAAAAAATTAATAACTTTATATTTACACTGAGAATAATGTAAAACTTGTTGATTTTACTTTTGAAAATGCTATTTTCCAATAAAAATATTTTTTCTATTGGAAATGTTACCACAAATAATGTCAACAAGATGATTACGAAGACCATGATAAAATAATGAAGTATGTGCTGTAAAGTCATAATAGGCTTACCTGGTGGCCGTGCTGCCCCCTTCTCCCACAAAACAAAAAATAATTAAGGATATCTTTACCTTCAAAAACAAAATTGCAATTACTTGATGTAGGCATAAATAGTGGCGCAAATTTATGTGCTACAGTAAATAAGACTTATTTAATTTACTTGCGTGACAATCCCTCCCAAAAATAATTTGAGTCATGCCACACTTCTATGTATATTTTCAGTTAATTTGCTGTTTTGTGGTGATATTACATAACCGATCAAATTTGGGTCAGATACTGTTGACACAGATAACAGCACCCACTCAGAAGCAATATGACACTGCAAAATTGTGTCAGGTATCACAAATATTGATAAGTAGATCAACTCAAAAATCAAGATTCATGGTCACAACTTTAAAAAAAATATTCTCACAAAAGCAAAATTTTGTTTTTGAAGTCTTGTTGGAAAATTAATCTCCCTGGCCATCAGAATGTGTCAAATACACTGCTTATTTTTTATATAAAAAAAAACATTAAATATGTAAAAAAAAACATTAAATATGAAAAAGAAATTATTATTGTGTATTGAAGTATGTTTTAAGAAAGTATTTTGATTAAATAACTTGTCAAAATCCAAAATGTTGTAACATACCATACCCTCAAATGTGATGGCATAAAATAATGTATACAACTTGGGTGAGCAACTTCTGTTAAGTTGCTATGTCAGTCAATTCCTTTTTTCTCCTTTCTTTTACTCTTAAATGCAGTGGCAAGCTTGCCTTTTTTACTTCTGTGACACTTCTCTCATCCCTAAAAAAAGTTTTGTTTCACCCTTTCCTTTCTGCCCTGCTGTCATTCCTACCTCATCACATGGTTACTTGACTGTAGTCACGGCTGGATATTCTCTTCATTAAATAGAAACGAAAGATTGGAGATGCGTATTGATAGGAAAACACATGCAAGCTTTTGTTGGTGCAAGTTACAGCTAGGCAAGGACAATGGCTTCTTGGCAAGGGGAAGAGGGATTTTAACCTACATGTAACCTTGACAGTTGACAGGACTAAACTCCGCTGTTTCTGTCACATAGTTCTGTGTGTATTTCATTACTGATACATAATCAGTTGCAGAGCTGCTGTACAATTTCTTTTTTCTTTAACATATTTTATAACTAACAACTTAAACCTAGCTGTGTAAGTAGCATGTGAATGTCTGGTCATTCTCATACATTTTTAGCAGTGTATCGTGTAAACACTGATGTGAAGCACTGGGCTAAAGGCAAACAAAAAAAAATTATGGTTTAAACAGCAATGTTTACAACAGTGGAATTGGAGGGAGGTGAAGATAGAGGAGTAATGATGGAAGAGCGGGCGGTGAGAAAATACTCCCCTCCCTCCGAAATCATTTTTCCTTAACTCTTTTGTCAACTGAAAGTTTATGACTACCACTCTGCTTTTTTTATATTTTTTTTTTTTTAAATAATTTTTTCTTGTATTTTCTGTGTATAGTGTGCACCCAAGAATTTTTGTCCTTTTATTTGGAATGAAAATGTGTGCTATACAAGAGTAAATACAGTATTCGTAGTAGTCTCTCTTAACACAGTATGGCTCACGTAGTGCTCAGAATTTTATAAGTGTACTGGTAACATGCACACATTACTTCCATTAATATTTCATTGAGTTAAAAAGTGATTTTCTAAAACAGTTACTTGCATAATGACATATCACAGTTTAATTTTTAGTGTTCTTGTGAGGATTAAATAATAAAGACTTGGCCTACAAAATATAATTATTCAAAGCAAATATTTATGTTATGACATACTTTATAATAAAATCTCTATTATGGAAATATTTCTTCTTTTTTTAAAATTGTGAGAACATTTGATCAATTAAAAAAAAACTTTGATTAAATATAAACCTATTTCAAAGTGATATTAAGGGATTTCATTATGTAACTCACGAGAATCTATATTTGCTGTAAATGAATTATTTATAGTGAATTTATAGTACGGTAAGTACTGAAAACAGTGCAATTTTGACTTTGGAAATGTCATTATAAAAACAAGAAAATGTCTTCATAGCCCAGGAACTTTAGCATGACTATGGACAAAATCCCACGGTGGGAGGGGGGGATAAATCTAAAAGTTTGGATTTTGGTCCTTTTTAGTGATTCCGACTGTTGTTCAAATTTGTAAACTATATAAAAATAATAAACACTGCACCACCTGATGCCAAAATTAGCAAAGAAGGAGAATGAAGACAACACTCAATACTTTGACACAGAGAAATAAAAACGTGTAATGTAGGACTTTGTAGACTGCTGATTTCGTAACTATGGTAATAAAAAAACCGTTGCATAAATCGTCTTGACATGGAACCTAAGTATGGTCAAATTTGCAAAAGGAACAGGCTCAGTAAATTCTACCAATAATATTGTTCAACTATCTTGGGGAAAGAATTACTATTGACTGAATAAGGTTACTTAACACCATCCAAATAGATTCATATGCATGATTTTTATAAGACTATGAATAAAGTATAGTAGAGTTCCATTATAATGAGGTGCCACAGCTCCAGGTTTAATCCTCGCTATAGCTGTGTTTTCGCTTTTACCGAATTGGGTCAATTTTGATGCCCAAAACCAAATAAATTGGCCAAAATTTAACCAAAATTGAGCGGATACCTATTTAACAGGAAAAATTTGTCATATTAATTAAATTACAGTTTATTTTAGCATGTTGGCATGTGCTCTTTTTGATAATACCCTAAAAGTATGTTGATTCCATCAAAGTGAGCTGAAAATCTGACAACGCAACTTGGCAGCCGCAGCATTGTCTCGCAATCAACCACTCGCCCGCAGCAGCTTTACGAGGCTTGATGGGTGGGCGGCCGCTGCATTGCACGATCATATCAAACCATATAGTAATATCCAGTCATTTAATGTATATTTTCACACGCATCTTGCGTGTCGCCTTGGCTCACAATACGATGGGGCTCTTTTATTAACAACTTCACTTTCGCAACAACATAGCATTTTGTAAACAGGAACACTTGTAATTATAGTGCACGGGGCTTGTGCAAACGTGAATAAAATACGGCTTAGTTGTAGCCTAAGCCTACACGCAAACCAAGGCAACAGCCCGTGAGCAGTGCAGACAGGCAGGCACCCCATGCATGACAGCACCTCATCTGCAATCTCAATACACTCCCCCCCTCCTCCCTCTGTCTAGCAGCATCTTTATCCTTCCCTCTGCCAGCAGCCAACACCTTGCTCAAGGACAAGCCCACAGTTACATTCTTTGCCTGGAACTTAGTTCATGAGCCTGTGTCACTGTCGCTGGGGTGAAACTAAAGTTTGTGCGGCTGCTATTGTAGACATTGGCATTTCACCTGGGCCCGGTAATAATAAAGTTTACTAGATGTGCACAATGTATAACTTGCACAAAAATTAAATGACTACAAACTACCATCATGTATATGATACTCTATTACTGCATTATCATTTTACAAAGCAGGTTCTTCTCACTCGATCAAACTAGCAGAGTAAGGGCAAGACAAAAAAAAATGCTATCTGCACTTTCCATCAGCCAAGCTTGTCAGGAAGAAAAGTACAACTGAATGATTTTTATAAACCTCACTAAGTGACGTACATAGTTTACATTCTTCGAGGATACTGTTTAATTTGTTTTGAGAAGTTTTGAAGTGTGTGCATATTCATTACTTGACCATCTTTTTAGCTTTTTTTTTGCACATTAAAAAAAGGTGTGCATCTTTTTTACGGTGATAAAACACAACGGTCCAGTGTCATAAATGTGCTTTCTTTCACAACAAGATTTTTTGCTGTTCCCAAGCCTAGAACACATCCGCATTGATCGCTGAAAATTACAGTCAACAATGATGAGTTATCTTAGACACAGCAACTTGCCTTCACAAAATGAGAAAGATATTTCGCCTCCTCTCCCTGTCTAAACATTTCACGTTGAGTGCTGAGTAGTCGCACAGGTGGCAGAAGCGTCTGCAGAGCAGGCAAATGATCTCGTACTGTATTTGGAAGCCAGATCAATTATTTCTTATTCTGCTCATCTCAAAATATATCACGTCAAAAAATAGTTTCCGAAATGCTATGTAGGTCATTAATCATTGTAATATGAAGTAGTAATCCATATTCGTAATAAAAACTAGTTATTAAAAGTCGTAGGAAAAATTGTAATCCAAAATGGTTATCAATAAGCAAAAGCAGAAATTACAAGTTGAAGTTTAAAGAACAATGGCCGCGAATGACTACAGAAATACAGAATCTTCTCACATTTAAAAGGGCGCTATTTTATTTTGAAAGAAACATATTTACTTGGGATGGGTAGCAGGTTGAGTTTTCAAATAGGAAGAAACTGTCTGCAGCATCCCAGCGGCCGAAGGATTAACGGTACAGGGAAAAAGGGTGAGGTGTAGGTAGTGTAGCTACTGCAGATTACAAAAGCACGTTTCATGTGGTCACAAAACTTGCCACAAGCCTGCTTCACACGATGTCGCCGAAAGTTGTTTCATCTGATAAAATCACTTTTTTTTCATTTTTGTGATTTTTTTTTTTTTTTTTTTTTTTGTTCATCAAAAAGGCCTCTTACCATACTCACTATTACGAGATTCTTCTGTAGATTACTAATGTCTAGTAACTAGAATTTAGAATTTCTTTATGGGAATTTTGGCAACACACAGTAACAGAAACATCTTTCAAAAAGGAATGATCCAGAAAATATTTATCTATGATACAACACAGAGTCAAACCCTGTATTATGGATACAGAAATTTTACAAAGTCAGTCTCAAGTTCTGTCAAAGAAATCCCAGTAGTACAACTAAAGATCTCATACAACACCTACAATCTTACAACCTTCCATTAGTGTGAAGATTTTTGTGCTTCTTCATGTCTTGCTTCTGGGCAAAACACTTGCCACATACATCGCACATGTGAGGTTTCTCACCCGTATGTATGCGTATGTGTATCTTCAGGCCATTGGAGCGGCGGAATGCCTTCCCACAATGCTGGCACACGTACGGCTTCTTGTCTTGATGTATCCACATGTGTTGGTAGTACGAGTGCGACGTGCGGAATGCCTTCTCGCAGACGGCGCATTTGAACGGCCTCTCCCCAGTATGCTTACGACAGTGTGCATCCCGCACATCCTTGAGACGAAATGTCTCTCCGCACACCTCACACAAGTATGGTTTTTCTCCCGTGTGCAGACGCTGGTGGGCGTACAAGTGGGCACTCTGGATGAAACGTTTGCCGCACGTTTCACACCCGTACGGCTTCTCACCAGTGTGGATACGTCTATGTAAGATGAGCGAACGCTTCTGTGGGAACTTCTTCTCACAAAACTCACAGTGAAACGGCAACTCCCCAGTATGCGTCCGCTCATGAGACATCAGTGTCACCCGATATGCAAATGACTTCTTGCAGTATTCACAAGTAAATGGTTTGGAAATACCAGACTGTTCATCCTCATCTGGAAATTCGTCTGTAGGGTGGGTTTCTCTTCTATGTTCCATAAGTTTTGAGTAAGAAGCATATGCTACATCAGGACATAGCTTACATCTGCAACACAAAAATTAAACTTATGTGAGTACAGAGTACATTTCTTGTTAAATAAAGACAACATAAATATGTGCTTTCTATATAACATGGTTCTACACAGAACCTCCTGATATGGTAGGGGTCATTCATTTCACAAATCAATTTAACTAGGTCACAGTACCCAACTTCAGGTCTACCTATACACAATCCTTATATTAAGGATGCGAAAGAGTTTAAATTGGTTTCCACCTAGCTAATACAGTTTCAGTTCTATAGCTCTTTCATCTACCAGTGTAGTACTGTACGAGGTTTAATAATTTCTAAGGTTTACTGTAAAAGTAGCACTGTAAACAATTTTGTAGTATACCATTCTAACATTTACGTAGCACTTTACTACACCTCATTCACTCCTACCCGAGTACTAGAGTAAACAAGTGTCGTCATATTTTTGCACCATGCAAGTTGCTAATTGGCTCACATGTGTCACGTACTGGCAAACTATTTTCAACAGACAAAACTCTGTGCAATCAGCTTCATGAAAAATAATACTGTGCTAATAATAAAAACAATATTGCGTGATAATTTTCAACAGGCTATGAACACATGAAGGCATAAATTACATAAAAACTTTAAAACAATATTGTGTTTGTGTACAATCAGAGTATATTTCAATAGTACTCAATTGGAATTACCAAGCCATGAAAGGGATTCAAAAAACTCTGATACTGATGTTATGGATATTTGTTGATTACCTAACAATCATGTTGACAATAGATCACAGATTCATTAAATAAAATCTTAAAAAAAAAAAAAAATTCTTAAAAACATTACTGCAGTTTGTTTCATATGCAGACAAACATATGTACATTCACAGTTTGATTTAACACGCAACACAAACTATTCACGTCCAACATTACATAAGTTTACCTAACCTTATAGGTGAAACTGTTAAGTATGGAGTGAAATTTCAGATACAAGGGAACCAAGACTGCCAAAATTATGTTTACATATAAATATAAATAAAATGTGTTAAAAATGATAGGTTTACTTCAAAGCATTGTGAAAAACTATTATCTACTTGAAATTTGTATTTATCTCAAACCTTTAAAATTGAAAAAAAAATTCTGCATAACATGAAACACAAGTAGCCATCCTTCTAAAGTAAGTCATTCAAAATTATAATAATAGTAATATAAATATAATAAAAATAAATAATTTTAAACAACCAGGGTCTACGGCTGTGTAGTGGTCAGCCCACTTTTGTCTCCCGTCACAGCAATATGGGTTCAATTCTTGGCAGGGTCATACCACTTTTCTCATGTGGATAACATGGCAAACATTACCGTTAACCAGTGGGTTTTCTTGGAGATCTCTAGTTTCCCCTGCCCTTGCATTTCAACACTGCTAACCCCTGCATTTTATTTATTTATTCAATCATTGTGACCCTGCCTAAGTTAAAACAAACCGTTATTATTTTTATTTCATACCTATTTACGGCATTGACAAATTTGAATAGTCCATAAATGTGAAAAATTAGCAAGATACAAGAGTTGGACAGACTGTCTTTCATAGACTGATTGTACAAATAATCAAAATATGAGGTAATTTTTAACATTTTAAGTGTTTTTGTTCAACTGATAAGGAATGGCAAATAGACTGAAAACTATTTGGCCATTAACACTTGTAAGGCAAGTTGTATATTAAGGTTAAGCCATCATATATATGTTGGTTTAACACATAACAGTACATAAAAATTTTATTTTCTAATGAAATCCAACAAATATTTTTAATTTATGACTCAAGCTTATAAATATTCTTACTTGTACATTCTGCTTAATGGAGATTTCATATCTTTGTCATGTGAGAGAATATGATGATTAAAGAGAGTTTTCCTGGAAAAGCAGCGGCCACACTTATCACACTGGAAAGGTTTGACATCCATGTGCGTGACAAGGTGGCCCTTAAGAGTTGCATTGTCATAGAACCTGCCCCTGCAGATACGGCACTTAAACGGTCGCTCACCAGAGTGGATGCGCATGTGAGCTACAAGCCGTGCACGCAGCTGGAATGTCTTCCCACACAGAGGGCAGCAGTGTGCCTTCTCTCCTAAGTGCACCAACCGCACGTGCTCAAACAAATTGTTCTCGCGAGCAAACACCTTGCCACATTGGTAGCATGTTGCAGTGCCTTGCTTCTCATGAAGCTGCTTGTGGAACGCCAAGCGTGCCTCTGAGCGGAACGCCTTGCTGCAAACCAGGCAGCGGAACTTTTGACGGCACGTATGACCAGCCATCACCTTGGTGTCATCGAATACATCACCACACGATGAGCACAGTAGTTTCTCAAGGGATACAGATGCTACACGATGTTCAACACAGTGACTGAGAAAACTGGACTCTGAGGAGAAACACAAGTCACACATGCTGCATGGGAACAAATCGTCTACAGAATGAACCTTGGCATGGGCCAAACAGTCTTCCAAACACTTGAACAAGTCTGAACATATCCGACATGCGACTGGTGAAGCTTGATCCTCGTTTATAGTTGACTGTTTAGCATGCTCCTCTTGCTTCACAACACAATTATCATAACTGTTAGTGGCAGTTAATCTATGTGGACTAATAACTCGGACAACAGGGTTCTGACTGGCAAAACTGCAAGTAGCGTCTTGTAACGAGCTGGAGTCCACTACCATTAGTCCGGAGCAACATAATGGGCAGTTGTACGTCACAACCTCTGTAGCATTTGTATCTTGAAGTGTGCCATTTCCACTATCCAGTAGGTGCTGGTCACCAACCACTTCTGATCTAAAAACAAAGTTATTGAAACGTAACAAAAGACCTGTATTGCTGTAAAATTTTATTTTATCAATACTTTTTTTGACAATATTTTTATACTGTATAACAATTATCCTGTAAATGCACTGAGCACATACATTAGTCTAGTCATATCCGTTGCTCCCAAACAATCAATAATTTTAACATTAAACAAGACCTACCAAATATAAGGATTTGAGATTTTACATATTAACACAAAGTAATGAGTCTAAGAATGATTGATACTATGAAATACACAAGAGCTGACATAATGAATAAAGTTAATAAAGGAAATTACATACGGTTACTTCTCTGAAATGGGGCCACGGTGGTAGAGGTGTTAAGACCTCTTGCCTCCCACCTATGTGATCCTGGTTCGATCACCAGTGGGTCTCGGCCATGATTTTTTGCATGGGGTAAACGTGGTAGATGTTGCCGTTAGTCGGCTCATTTTCTCTGGGAACTCCTGCTGTCCTCCCTCCCCTTGCCTTTCTCATTCCGTCGCTATTTCATGCTCATCTCACCTCAACGCATCCATTTCTTGTGCTGGCAGGAAATTGGCCTGTCTTGCTTGTCATGCAGTCTGTCCACCCTTCACACTGGCCTTCTCTTACCCATATTGCGACCCTGCCAGAAGACGGGGAAACAAGTAGTGATTTCCATTTCACTTCCTCCAAACTACATTATTGCTATTAAAAATATTAAGTTTAATAAATAGGGTCATTCATGACTATCGTAAAAAAAAAACTGAAAACAAATTGCTATTCTCTGCATGATTAATTAAAACACAGAATGTATGGGAACTAACCAAAGACCACCTAACAGCAAACCACCCACAGCTTTTCTGGTTGAATTTGCTAGAGAGTAATGCTCAGCAATACTAACTTCAGATTTAAAGACAGGCAATACCTATAGATTAAAAGCACAACCATGGCCACATGCATAACTTCATCCTACAAATTTTCCTCATCACCAGACTTACTGATCAAATTTTCATTTTATAGTTGGCTTACTTCTAAAATCTCGTAAGTCCATTTTCAGCAAATTTTACAGGACAGCAAAAAGAAAATCTTCATAGTTATGTTACACCATAGGTATGATGTTTTTTAATTTGAGCATAGAAGAAAGCTAATGCATAATAGATTTAGCAGATTTTAACACTAGAAGCGCCATGAAAATTATCACCATATTCACATGGAAAACAAAATTTGGAAAACCTGGACTTAGGAGGTTTTACAAGTAAGCCGACGTTTATCTAGAATGTGTAGGCTAGTCAATGTTTTGAACAGCCTTAATAACAGTCCACTAAAATTCACCTACTCTTATTATCACAAGGCAATTTTGACTTGATTTTGGAACATATCGTTTATCTCATTTTTCCTTCTCAGTTGTTTGATTGAGTGAAATAATGCCTAATTTCTGATATTTTAAAAATAAACCTATTCGGCCAATACTATCCAGCCATCCTGACATTGTTTTTACACTGTTACCCAAAAACACTCCTGGTGAATGCTGGGATGGGTGATTAAAAATTACTAACAAGTTCAAAATATTTTATAACTACAGGTGATTCCTCTGAGAAGTCTAATATTTTCATTAGATCCACTTACCTCTTATCTTTCTAGTGAGTGAGTGCTTTTAAGAAGAGAAGCATAGTGATGTGTTTACACCATGGTAAATTCATCTTTATGTATTTACAACCCATGGATTAACTCATTATCAGACTTGAAATATTATTTAATAGACTCCAGCTTCAATTTGTATAGAATATTTACATCTGTCACATTTTCTTACCACACACAAATATCACATACATAATGTTGAATTAAACCTTCACAATGGTACCATCTACCCTGCTATTCAGACCAAACCCATCAACAACTTTCCGAATCTGCACTATTTACAGCTACCATATTTACCATTTCAATAAATCTCTACCCTACATTCTTGTAACGAAAGTTAAACATTTACTGCTTCACCCAGATAAACCTCAATACACAATATGGATAAACAGTCAAAAACCTTCCTTGCCACATTCAATCTTGGACATCTTACCAACAACTGAATCCACAGAGTAGTTTCCAATACTGGAACACAAATCATGGCAATAGATATACCAAAGTTGGTTCCATTTCAAAACTTGTTTACAAACACTACTGTGGCACCAAATGGATCTTATCCCTGCAACAAGCCCTGTTACAGCAAATGTGCAATTTATCAACCCTCCACTATAATCACAAGAAGAATTTATAACTCTCTCAGCTGCTACAATTGTACCTTATCTACCAGTTAGAAAGAAAACACTGTGATGCAGCTCACACAACTTATGTGTTATTATGTGTGTATAATGTATAATGAATGATCACATGACCTGGTAATACAGACTTACACGAGAGGCCTGTTTCAGCACATACTGAATCACAAAACGAACATTGATTCTCTGTACAGTGCCATAGTGGTGACAGTTCTACCGTGCTCCATACACTCACTCCAAACTCAAAGGATTATTTCTCTAAAAAGTTGACATACAATTTCGCAAAATCCTAGATAACCAACTATATGCAATCTGAAGGCCTAAATATCAGATAGTTACAGCCATACTTACGACAGCATCTTCAGAGCCCCTTGGTCAATACTATTTGAACTTTTCCACCACATCTTAGTTTGCTCTCTGACCATTAGTTTCACAACTAACACAGCCACCCTACTGCAGTATGCAACTTACTCGTCACCTGATGAAGTTGGTTTATCCAGCAAAACATCACAACGAAGCACCCACTTATTGAATGTGCTATCAGCTGTGTATTAAAAAGTACCAGTCTGTAAGTACTTACTGTACTTTCCTAGAACTGCCTGTACTATCTATGTAATCAGCTAATGTTGGTACTGTGACGTGTACTGGCACGTAGCACTTACTTGGCCTCTTATCATACAGTAATTTCAATTTTTTTTGTCTTAATTAATGTTTTTTCTCTTTGTTGTTGTAACAAATTAAGTAGGCCAGGTATAAGGATGTATACGGTGGGATCCAACATATTAATTGGGGAGGCGAGTAGAGAAATTTACCAGTAAAAGTATATTCAAAATTTAAAATTTAACTGTTAAAGCAAGAGAAAAGTATTTAATTTTACGTGTCAATGTTATCGGATTTATGTTGTGTTTAGACTCATTTCAAAGCTAATTTAATTTCAAGCAACTTTTCTACGTAAACTTTTCTTATATTTTGCCTTCTTTGGATTTTTTTTTAAATTTCTAGTAGCCTCTTAGCTTGCTTCTCCTGGAATAGGATTTATGTGGCAGGCTAGTCATAGTTCTCTTGCTTGGAAGCACGTACAGAGAAGTGCTGGTTTTTAAAATTTCAAATAAGCTCTGAACTAGCCTGTGCTTTGGACGGATTTATCTGGCAGGCAGGTCAGAGTTCACTCGCTTGGAGACACGTACATGGACGTGCTGGAATGCGGGGGCTCTGCAGGGCGTTTCTCGATCAACATGGGTGGTAGTGTCGGGCGCAAAACTCCGTGAAGGTGTTTATCCGCGACAGATTGATGACGCTGCACATCCCCCAATTAATAAACAAATAAATATTTAGCTGGTATTATGAAATAAAATGCTTTGTAAATTTATCAGTATCTATGTTACGTAAAATATTTAGGTTATAAACGTCAATTAACCAGCTTTTTAGGCGAGTTGGATCCTGATGTATCCCTCCGCCGCTCGGCCGAGTAAGTCCGGGTGTCCGCCCAGGAAAGTTAGTTGTGTTTCATCGGAGCTCGTGACCGATCGCCGGGAGATGGCCGGCTAAGTTTTTCTTGTTTGTAATCAGTCAGTAGGAGTTGTGTTTCATCGGAGCTAGGGGACGGTCGCCGGGAGATGGCCGGCTGTGTGTTTATTAGTTGGGGCGTCATGGCGACAGGAAGAGGACGTGGTAGATGTGGTAGAGGGGCTGTGAAGCCTAGAGGACGGATTCGTTAGGAGAAATCAGTCTCTACTTGTTTCTCTTTTGGCATACTGCCTTTTTATTTCTAGTAATGTAACCAGAAGTAGGTATTGATAGCCGCGTAGTCAGAATTAGGGTAGATAAAGTACCGGACCAAGTACTACTACGGAGGGAAGCAGCAAGTCGTAATCCGTAGATAGAAAAGTCACCTCAACTAACTCTGGGCGAGCACTCGCAATGGTAATTGCCTG